>MU004230.1:3428274-3522314 GCA_010405405.1 Microthyrium microscopicum
GCAGTCGATAAATCAGCAGTCGATAAATCAGCAGTCGATAAATCAGCAGTCGATAAATCAGCAGTCGATAAATCAGCAGTCGATGAATCAGCAGTCGATGAATCAGCAGTCGATGAATCAACAGTCAATAAATCAGCAGTCAATGAATCAGCAGTCGATAAATAATCAGTCGAGAAATCATCAGTCGATAATTAAGCAGTCGCTACATCAGCAGACGCCGAATCAGCAGTCGATGAATCAACAGACGATGAATCAACATACCTTGAGCCGAGATATGATGAGTCTGGCGACCGCAGCTGGCTGGAGCAACTACTGAACATTCTATTTCCACTGTGCGATCATTCTAGTATCTGGCAGCTTTACCAGCCCATACTTATCTTGATAAACTTTCCGCTGTATTGTTGATATCACTCAGAGATACATCCATCGTAATCTGGCGGTCGTGCATGTCCTTCCTTGGCAAGTGTTCGTCAACGACACTCGATTTCAAAAAGGCTTGAACGACAGCCTCAACCGCACTGCAAAGAGTTTGCACTATGGGGAAATATACTTGCTGCAGCTTCAAGCTCTTATGCAATGGCTTCAAGGATCCTCGAACTGCCGATATCAGGAGAGTGTCGAATTCACTGTTTTATTGTGACAGATCAACTCTGAGTGAAGCTGCTTCGAGGCTGCGGGAACTTCTAAGGACACATACCTGTTAGTGATGTAACTGACACAGTCGCCCACAAAATGAAGGATGTAGGATCAACTCATCGTTGCAACAGGATTGAGCATCAATGGACCAAAAGACTAGCATGATCCTCCAGCTTAGTGTATTCCATCAGTCTAGCGCTATTCTCCATAGTCCTATGTATGATAGGACATAAGTTTTGTTGAGCGGGCCGCCTGTTCGTCCCCCCAGTCAAATTGCAATTGCATGGTTTCGAGTTTGGACGAGTTGCTGCTGTTAATTCTTACTTGAATGATACTACTCTACATTAAAAACAATAGCAAACATCAAAACTAGAAAAAGTCCTCCTTTTAGCAATGGAAGTTAGAGATTAGTCTTTATCCTCCGGATTTACGTGCTCAGCCCATTGGCCAGCAAGACATCTAATTGGCCACACATACTCCACAAGCTGTCCGTATTGGAGATGCGCCTCTCCTAAACAGGCAAGTCAACGATCTTAAGTAGCGTTTTGAGACGCCAACACAGCTAAACAAGTCTGGAGAAAGGAACCCAACTTGGACTAGCCTAGCTTTCTGATTGGACGTTGGATGAGGCTCAGATCCATTTTACGAGTTCTGGATCACGTCAAGGCGCCCGGCAAAGCTAGAGGCCGCGGAACTTGCAAGTCTTGGGTTTTGGGGCGTTGCAGCCGGTTGCACGTTTGCTTGTCTTGGAAATTGCTTGGTTCAGAGCCCCTGATGGACAAGAATGAGGCTATTTTACTCATCAAATGATCGAAACTAATTACAATCTTGTGGGCGTTATGAAGCGCTTCGGGCTTGGCTGAAAGGTGTTGGTCTTTTGAAGTTCTAAAAAATTTCTCTGGTCCGGACTTTCAAGAGGGAACAATCAGGCTGGGGAAAAATTGTTCATGTTTTCAGCTCTACGCAAGGTGCATCGGTAACATCCGCAAGCTCAAACTTGGCGCAATTATTTTTGTTGATTTAGAGTCCAGACAAAGTGACTGAAATGTTTCATGCTTTGATCGAGTAACCAGGTTGATATCGTGGCTGCATAATTTGGCAAGCTGGCCCCATAACGGCGTATTGTGCAATTTTAGAGGGTAATTACCAATGACAACCCAACACTTCAAGTTGAAGAATGATCATCACTACCATATATATCAGGTATGACGATAAATAGACTAGGGTTCCCGAATTATCTATTAAGCTTAATAGGAATAAGCGATCTCTGAATCCTAATGGAATAATAAGACAGGGAGGTGTCATATATTGGAGCAAATGGATATGGTTCTTACAAGGCTGAGAAGGGCTCAATTGACAGGGTCTAGACTTGAGGAACCAGGGAACAGAGATGGATCTGGAGGAAAGAAGGTGCATAAATTCTCACGCTTAGGTATGCAGGTTTCGTCTCTAAGACTAAACTTCAATACGGTCACTTCATATGAGCAGCCTAGCAGGTTGACAATTACAACAGGCTGGCAAAGGGCGATGGATTTGAGGGTACAAGACTTGAGGAGTGGTGTTGAACTTTGAAGGAGCTTGTCAGGCTGATTTATGCCAGACGTGATGTTTGGTTTGACAAAAACGGTTTCATTGATCTTGTCCTTCCATACCTACTTTACTCTTAGCTGTATCACTACCAGCCTGATTCTGGCTAAGAGGCAGAATGGAATCAACGTTGTATCATTCCAGTGAACTCGAACGAATCTACTTCCTGCCGTTAAACTAGAATACGACATGTGTAATTTCAGTACAAGTTGCAACATATGACAGAATTTTACAAACCAAGGATGTCAAGAAAGCCCAAGGATTCAACAGGGCCTAGCTCAACATGCACCCCAAGAAAGTGGTAGGAACAGTGCAGGATGGCTTAAGCCTCATCAAGCTGAAGCGTCTCTCAGAATGGTTCTGGTCACTGGGCGGCGGAGTGGGTCTGGTGAAGAATAAAAATAAATAATACAGACCCCTCAACCTGTTGGCGGCCCATGTCTCCCGTCCACACCCCTATTGTAATGCTTGCTGCGGATCCTGCGCATTACAATTGAAGTCATTTACCTGAGTGTATTTTCTAGAGCTTGGGAACAAGGGTTGAGCAAGTTGTAAACATCATCATCTTCAGGTTCTTGGTGTTGAGGTTTGCTGGATCAATATCTACATGTACAGTAGCATTCCTCAGATCTAAGGAAGGAACAACGGATCTCAAAACGTGCAAAGCCACGACTCCCACGCGCCCCCCTTCCATCGCTCTTTCCTCCCTTACGACGCAAGCAACAAGCGGTCATCACTACTACACTAATATACCCCAAAGCCATACTTCTTCTTCTCCGCTTGATTGTCTTCATCTCTTCTCTTAACTGCGCGGTGTTACTTCTCAACTCTCGTTTCTGCCTTCTTTCCTCCGAATCCTCCGCCGCCGCTGCGTCCGTCTCACATTTTTTTGCCATGGCATCCGAAATATCTCATACGCAACATCCATTGCCGACCCTCCCCTCTCCACCGCCTGTACCAAACAAAGAACCCCCGGCAATTCCATCTGCGAGACCAGATCTGCCAGAATCTTTAGACTTCAGCAATTTAGACATTACTAATCACTCGTTTCCACCTCGCCTTTCCTCCATCTCCTCCGCCTCCTCCTCAACGCCTCAGACAAACTTTTCAAGACCAGTTGGTCGAAAACCTGTCCCGGAATCGCAAGACTCGAAACCACAAAACGGAAGATATCATGGTAGCAGAAAATCATCTGGTGTTCATCCAGTAATAAATTCCGACGGCCGAGGAGATTCGCGGGCATCCTCCAATCCTAGTTCCGACGGAGACGCTTCTGGTCCTTCTCGAAATGTTAGCACTCCTGACATCAATTCTGTGCTTTACGAAGCCATGCCCGTGCCTCAATACCTAGCACATCATCCTCAAGAAGTACATCCAAATCATGCCATACCAGCTGGAATGTCGGCAGAAGTGTCTAGAAGACCTGCCCATGGGCATACACCAGAGATATTACTTGATGGGAATCATTCTGCGGAACTATTGGGAGAACCTGGCCCAGTCATTGAAGACTCTATAGAAGAATTACCTCAGCCGCGGTTTGCCAATCAGCCATATCAGCGCAATGGAATACCGGAGATTACGCATTCTACAGATTCTTTGGGTCGACCAAAATCTACACATACTGCAGGTTCTGGGTCGAACTCTGAAGGAGCTCGTCTAAGTCCTCATAGACCACATCTTTCAGTTGGTGGTAGTCCCTCTCCAACTGGATCACCAATGCTTCTTCCACAAGGCCATACTCAAATGCGTCCCACATCCTACATCGATCTTCTTCAGACTCCCTATGCACAACAAGTGGCACCAGCTCCGAACCTAGACAATTCTTTTTTGCGATCAAATGTGGGAACAAATGCATCTTTACTTTCGGCAGTCAAAACACTGGAAATGTACCGGGCCAATGTGAAGAAGACGAACGACTCTGCCATTCAATATGAATTTGCCGTGTTCCTAATTCAAACTGCCATGGATTTGGCCCCTGACCATATTGGAGCGCCAACCAAAGTAGAGTTATTGAGAGAAGCGCGTCAAATCCTCCAAAAACTCGCAGATCGAAGTTATCCCTTTGCGCAATATTACCTTGGCGATGGTTATTCTTCCGGACTATTTAACAAGGGCAAAGAAGACTACGACCGCGCCTTTCCACTATTCATATCTGCGAGCAAACGAGGACACGCCGAAGCTGGATATCGCGCCGCTCTATGCTACGAGTTTGGCTGGGGTTGTCGAAAAGATTACGCAAAAGCTGCCAAATTCTATGAAACAGCCGCTGCCAAAAACCATCCTGGTGCAGCAACACGTCTAGGCCTAGCATGCATTCACAATGACATGGGGCTCATCAATCAATATCGTCAAGGTGTCAAGTGGCTCAAACGCGCAGCAGAATCGGCAGATGCGCAGTACAATGCGGCACCATATGAACTTGCGAAGCTACACGAGAATGGGTTTGGCGATGATATTTTCAAAGATCCACAATATTCTGCCCAGCTGTACACTCAGTCAGCAAACTTGGGCCATGCAGATGCAAACCTAGTCATGGGCAAGGCTTACGAGCATGGCCTTCTTGGTTGTCCGCAAGATGCTGGACTGAGCATCCATTTCTACACAGCCGCAGCGCAAGCAGGCGAAGTTGAAGGTATGATGGCTCTTTGCGCCTGGTATCTTTTCGGCGCAGAACCAGTCCTGGAGCAAAATGAAAGCGAAGCATTTGAGTGGGCCAAGCAAGCCGCAGACCAAGGTAAGCCATATCCATAACCTTCCACCTTCCGCGAAGAAGAATGATGCTAACATGTCTTCTAAAACAGGATTTGCCAAGGCAGAGTATGCCGTAGGTTATTTCAAAGAAGCTGGCATCGGCTGTAAGCAAGACTCGCTCGAAGCAAACATGTGGTACTGGCGCGCAGCCCAACAAGGCGAAGAACGCGCTAAGCAACGAATGGCAGCCATCAATTCGGCAGTATCGGGCGGCTCGACTGCTTCGACGGACGCGACGAAGAGTTCAAAGAAGAGTTTTCTTTCAAAGCTGAGATAGCAACTTGGCTGGAAGACTATGGAGCTGGACCTCAAGTACCTCGAAGTCGAATTTGGATGATGAAGAATATGCCCCCACGATGAGAATAGAATTGGCTGTCGCGAGCAATGGAAGACTGCTGCAAGATGAAGCCACAATGGGGAATTTGACCGGATTGAAATCAAAAAGCATTATTGGCACGCAAGCGTTAGGACAAGCTCTGAAAGATTGTTGATGTGATTCTTATCTTCTCTCTCATCACTTTCCTCTATCATCTTTGGAGCTTCTTCCTATTCTGCAAGCGAGGACGCATTTGTCAGAGGTCACTCTATCCTCCCCCATTTTTCTGCATATTTTTCCCAGAGCGAAACTCAACACTAACATCAACCATTTACACACCTATACCTCCTGATGCGTTTCTTGCTTGTTCAGATCTTTTCTTTTCATGTGTTTTCGACTTGGATTTCCTGGGTTACAAAGACATCCCCTTTTGCATGGTTCTCTGCATTGCTTTTTTCTCTCGACATTCGCGATATGCATTCAATGACTGAATCTGTTTGCACACTTAACCGCTGGTCATTGACTGTACTAGGCATCATGTTAAGCTAATTTCTAAAGACCAATGTTAAACGTCACTCTAATACCGCACTTTGTAGGCCACTTCTTTCTGGCACTGACATGATTGAAATAAGATAAAGCTGTGCGATATCAGACATTTGTGGGGCAATTGAAGGCTTTGGACAAATTGACGCGGGATTCTCAATGGTACACTATGAGGGTCTATCTCGGGGAAATATCAAGGGCAATGTTTACGACACCACCTAGCGATAGCTGGACGTGCGATAGAGTATTGTATGACTGTTCAGGGTGCCAGCAAACATCATGCTGGATCCCTGGCTCTGATTGATCGAGCCCAAGAGTTAACATGTATCAATGGAAACTCATTACCAACGGCATCGGGTCACCAGCATAAGGAGCAATTTGACATATGCATGTACCGTCCCAAAAGGGATAATGCTGTACACTCGAAGCAACGACATCTCTTCCTCAGATTTAACATCCGACATAAATATTTCACACTCCGAATGTATCTCAAGCAGAAACATATCACAAATTGCACCATCGACGAAAATTCTTTGCCTTGCCAATATCAAACTCTTCAAAGAATTCTCCGTTCCTTATCAATTGGCCACTGCAGTCGTCAGACTCGTCACTTTTAGTTTCAGGTCCCAACCAGACAAGCTCCGAAGCATGCATGCCGCGTCTAGCCGACCTGACCGTTTTTCTTATCAATATTTGTACATACAGAACCACAATGCGTAGGGCGCATGATCTATCTTTGCGAATTCGGTGTCTAAATGTACATGCGAGCTCGGAGTTGTATGCTAGATAGGCGGCAAAGTCGGTTCCTTTAGTTAGGTGTGCCTGGGAATCAATGGCAAGCAGCGGTTGCGATTGGAGCACACGGTTGACTCTTCTTCTGCACAAGAGCTATCATTTGGCGGTGGAGAAGTAGAGTGGATATTGGGATTTGGTAAATGCTATTTAAGTTCCTGGTGCTTTTGGAAAGATAGTGTTGTTACTTATATACTCACATTTCTATTGTTGTTTGTTCAAGATCATTCAGTGGTACCACAGTACCCCTTTTTCAATATTTGATATTTGCATTCCACACCATTGTTATACAACCTTTATCAGTTTGCTAGACTACAATATCTAGGAATCACAATCATATATTCCTCTCTCCACCTCTATTGTTCTTACTTTTCATATCGCTCACAATGGCTCCTCCCGCCGCCATCGAAGTCGAGGCCATGACCGACACTCAAAGCATCTCCCAATCTACACCCACCACCTTCCCTCACAAAACCGAAAGCTTTTACCGTCGCCGCGCTCCCACCGACAACGAACCAAAGTCACAATGGGGTACCGCCGCTCCAGCAACCAGCGCCCAGTTCAAACACTCCAGCACCAAAGGCAAGCCCCTCGCCCGCCGCTGGGACGACCTTCTCACGCCCGAAACAAAAGCCCGCAAAGGCAGCACCCTCAAAGCCGCCGCCGGCTTCCTCTCCCGCCCAGGAATCGTCTCGCTAGGCGGCGGTCTACCAAGCAGCAGCTACTTCCCCTTCGCGCAGCTCTCCGTCACAGTCCCAGCACCTGGCGCATTCAGTGAGCGCGAAACATCACAAAGCGGCGTACAGTTGAGCGCAGACAAACATAGTCTGCAGACGGGGCAGAGTATCTTCGATATTAGCACGGGTCTCAACTACGGCCAGGGCCATGGCGCCGCACAACTCCTCCGCTGGGTCACAGAACACACTGAACTCGTGCATGCGCCGCCGTATGCAGACTGGGGCTGTAATTTGACCATCGGGAGTACGAGCGCTATCGATATGGCGCTGCGGATGTTTTGTGCGCCTGGCGATGCGGTGTTGGCGGAAGCATATACGTTTCCCACATTCGTCGAGGCGAGCCGGCCCATGGGTTTAAGAACCGTGGGTGTGCCAATGGACGAGCAAGGCCTGGAACCCGGCGCGGTAGATGGGATTTTGGAGCACTGGAATCCAGCTGCACATGGCGGAGCGCGGAAACCAAGAGTGCTGTATACTGTGCCGACGGGGCAGAATCCGACTGGCGCGACGATGGGTGAGGAGCGAAGGAGGATGATTTATGAGGTGTGTTGTAAGCATGATGTGTACATTCTCGAGGACGAGCCGTACTATTTTCTGCAATTGCCGACATACGATGCGGATGCTACGACGCAGACTGAAAAAGCGTCGAGTCATGCTGATTTCTTGGCGGGGTTGATACCGAGCTTTCTTTCGATGGATGTACAGGGACGGGTGATGCGGATGGACAGCTTTTCCAAGGTCATTGCGCCGGGTAGTCGGGTGGGTTGGGTGACGGGGTCAGAGCAGATTATGGAGCGTTACAAGACACATGTGGACTGCAGTACGCAAGGACCAAGCGGATTCAGTCAGATTGTGCTCTTCAAGTTGTTGGAGGAGCATTGGGGACATGGTGGATACTTGGATTGGTGCAAGTATATTCGGTCCGAGTATACTGAGCGACGGGATGTGATTGTGAGGGCGTGCGAGAAGCATTTGCCTAGAGATATTGTGAGCTGGGTGGCGCCAAAGGCAGGCATGTTTGTAAGTTTTGTTCGCTGATCTTGGAACCTGCTTTATACTAACTGCTTTATAGCACTGGATGAAAGTTGATTGGAAGAAACATCCGTTGGCTGCTTCTTGGACACACCAGGAAATTGAGGAGCAGATATTCATGGCGGGCGTTGATCATGGCTCGTTAGTAACCTGTGGTAGTTGGTTCTACGCAGATGACGATGTAGAAGAAGAGCAAATGTTCTTCCGAGCTACATACGCAGCAGCTCCATTTGATCAGATTGATCTTGCTATTCAAAGATTCGGCGAAGCACTTCGAGATGTATTCGGGCTGCAAAACCAGATTGAGGAGCTGTGAAGACAGAGAAAGCGACCGGACTGTTAATGAGTAAATATTTTCATGATTCAACTCTTTACAAAGAGCAAAATAGATCAATTGCATATCGGAGGCCTTTCATTTGCCTCTGCTTTTTCTTCAACGCCAGAACCTTCCTTTTCCCGCTATAAGTACAATGTTGTAATGTGATGATCTAATTGATAAAGTTGACACAGAAGAAGTGAAGTATTAAGCTTCCAAAGATGTAATCCGCAAACGCACTAAGATGATTAGAGTATATCCAAGTAAGGGAAGCGTATGTTACGTACCGTTCGGTAGATACAGATTTGAATTCTGAAGCGTTTTCAGGGTTCGTTTGCATTCTCAAGCTGGCCGTGAGGACGAATTGACCAACAGTTGCGCTGAAACCGGAGAGGAAGGCGTTGAATGGCTGTACAGTTGGTCAGCAATGGATTCATATGTCATGCAATACTTTCGTGCTGCGTCTCCTTCTCTCTCTGCAATGAAGTAAATGCAGAGTTTAAGGGGCAGGACTTACAAAGTTACCACCAATGAGACAGTAGAGGAATTGTAAGGCGCCGACGACAACCAAGAAGACCATGAATGTGTCAATCAGCTTGACTCTCTGGGGAGTCTGCTCGACATAGTTGTTGTATAAATGTTGTACGATTTGCGACACGTCGTTGGTTTTGCGGATGTTGGTAGAGTTTGTGGTGGAGGAAGGGGCGGAGGGAGTGGATGACTTTGCTCTTTTTGGTGGTGCCATTATGGAGATAATGAGCGTGATGGATGGGCAATCGATCAAGTTGATTGGGATGCGTGATGGTAGATTTGGTGATAGATTTGTTGCGTTTAGGAGATGGTGTTGAGGCCAGACATCAAAATATATGCCAAGACTTTGAGGTTGAGCTTGGACCTTTCTAGGAGAGCCGCATCATCATTCCATTGTCTCTCCTCGCAGAGTCGTTACAAGTGATCGACTCATGAACCAAACATTGAACCAACCTCTTGTCTGACCACTTGGCCTCTTCCGTTTTCTCTTTAAATCTCACTTCAACAATTCAAATCATCAGAAAGCACCGAACCCCTTCATTATGGTAAGTTCACGCTGTGTGCATTCGTTCTTGAGAGCTATTTGAACGATCAATTGGACGGAACTGCTGTCGGCAGGCGAAACAACACATGTTTACTGCTTCATTTAATGTTCCGATCGCCATGATTTGATTTGTGTTTATCGCGAAGTCTTAGCTAAAAGCTAACAATACATAGTCTCTTGATCAAATCGCATATGCTCTTGGCGCCATCACCGCAGGCGGCGGAATCACTGGCTACGTTCGCACCGGCTCCATCCCATCTGTCGCTGCCGGTTGCACCGTGGGATTCCTCGTATGAACCATCCGTCTCCAGACTACCAGCTCAATCTCTAATCATGTCCAGTATATCATCAGCGCATACCGTCTCCAAAACAATCAGCCATATGCCATTGAGCTAGGCCTTCTTGCATCTGTTCTTCTTGCCGGATCCTCAATCCCAAGAGCCATCAGATCCAAGAAGCCATTGCCTTCTGGTCTCAGTGTGCTTGCGCTTGTCGGTCTCTACAACTTTGGGTTGGCCTTCCAGAGAGGATCGGCATAGGTGAAAAATGTTATGTAGCGGCGCAATATGGTCGAATGAAACGCAATCCAATAACCATCAATCTCAGTGCTACCCATTTAGACTGTGAGTCGTGACTCGTTCAAGATTGTCGGCAACCCGCTCAAGAGTTGAGAAGCTTGTTGCGCTTCTCTCTTCGTCTTATCCGATCGACTCGCTTTTGATGCATTTTCTCCGCCATTTTTTCAAATCGCTCCTTTTCGGCTTTCGCTTCTCGTCGATCCTTGATTCCTTGAATCCATCTCTGTATACAAATTAGCATATAGCCCCGATGGGGCGCCAGTGCCACAAACCTGTCGTTGTTCCTCCTTCTCATCCTTCATCTCTTTTTCAATGGCCTTGACTGCTTGTATTTGTTTCCGGTCTTCCATGCGTTTGGCGAATGTTGAGTTTCCTGCTTTGGGACGAAAGGCTCTCTTGGTATCATGCCAATTTTTGCCTGTAGGTATTAGTTGAGAGTTACGCGAACAGTCAGATAATGTTGGTACCATTTTTGCGCAAACCCTGTTGGGCGGCGCTTGGTGCTTTTTCGGTATCAGCAGTACTCATGGTGAAGTATTTGCTCGTAGAACGACAAGCGATAGTAAAGGACCAAGGAAGAAGGTTATGCAGTAGGGATTATGCAGAACGAGGAAGAGTCGGAGGGTTGAGTCTTGGAAGTTGAAAGGTGGGTTCGAAAATTTGAGGATTTGACAGCAGCACAAATAGCCCCACACTTTTTTTGACACCTCCCAGGGCCCATTCCGCATTTTCTCTCCAAACACAGCTCAAGACTTGCCAATAAAAATTCTACATCTACACCTACGCCCTTTTGCCGTCCGACCTCGCTGAATTTTCACCACCATGCAATGACTCCCCGAGAGCATTTTAATTCACCACGTCGCTGTCCTCTGACGCGTACCTTCATATCTACCACACTTGCGATGCGCCCTCGCTAACACCAACCCCTCTACTTTCCTCCTGTCTGAAATCTGGAGCTGCTGTCCGAAGCCGGCGTGTTGATGGCACACTCCAATTCACAAAATACTACTGAGCAGAATCCCTTGGTTACTCTCTCCGACAATGGTATAGCTTCCAATAAAGATGTCGCCTTCAATTCTGGCGCCAATGTCGCGAAAGATATCGTCTTTGGATCTATTGCTGGAGTCGTCGGCAAGGTCATTGAATTTCCATTCGACACCATAAAAGTCAGATTGCAATCACAGCCAGACACTCTGCCTTTACGATACTCGGGACCATTGGATTGTTTCAGGCAATCTTTGCGACAAGATGGAATTGCTGGCCTTTACAGAGGTATAAGCCCTCCATTGTTTGGAGCGGCGGTGGAGACTAGCAGTCTCTTTTTCAGCGTATGTTATCACTAGCAAGCACGAACCAGCAAGATCTAACCACGAACAGTACAATCTTGCTCAAGGAGCACTTCGTTCTGCCTTCTATCCAACCCAAGACCTTCCTTTCGCCGCTCTGGGCTTCTGTGGAGCAATCTCTGGAGCCTTCACGTCGATCCTCCTCACCCCAATCGAGCTGGTCAAATGCAAAATGCAAGTGCCTGCTATTCAATCGCACGGCGAATGGCGAGCTCCAACTGTCACATCCGTCATTGCTTCAGTATATAAACATCAAGGCATAATGGGATTGTGGCATGGTCAAATGGGTACACTCATACGAGAGACTGGTGGATCAGCTGCTTGGTTTGGAAGTTATGAAGGTCTAAAGATCCTCATGCGCCGTCAAAATCCCAAGATCAAGAGTGATGATGACTTACCATTACTGAGTAAGATGCTGGCTGGAGCAGTCGCCGGCATGTCGTACAACTTCATATTCTACCCAGCAGACACGATAAAGTCACGTATGCAAACGGAAGATGTCAGTCAAGTTTCCAAGACTGGACAGCGGACATTTTGGAGCGTCGCAAGAGCTACATGGAGTCATCATGGTCTGGCAGGACTATACAGAGGGTGTGGAATCACGGTATTCAGAGCAGCACCAAGTTCTGCATTCATTTTCACTATTTACGAAGCATTGAAAAAGCAATTTCCATGAAAAAGTTCTGGTACGAAGGATGTTCTGCATTGCGAGGCGTTTGGTTATACCATTGCATAGGAACTAGACATGAACAAATAGACGATTGGACTTTTTAACGACCAATACACCAATATCAATGATCTAAAAGCGTGATAATAGCAAAATGTAAACATGACTCTTTTATATGCGTCTTCACATGCTAGTTTGGTGAAGCTTGTGACATCAAGACCCCTGCCATGACCAGCTGTTTGTGCTCATTTCTGCCCTCGGGTCAAAGGCTACCCCCAACCATTGCTCCCACAACCTGACGATACTACTCACAACCTAACATCTACATTCTCTTATCCTTTTCAAGGCCATTTGGAGGACATCTCTGCTTCTTCACGATTGACGCTGTCCCTCTCCGCCCTCATCTCAACTGCCCCCCCCCCCCCCCCCCCCCCCCCCCCCCCCCCCCCCCCCCCCCCCCCCCCCCCCCCCCCCCCCCGCTTTGCGCGTGACATCATCCAGATCAACTTGCCGAGGAAGTTTACCGTCCACTTGCACCCTGCATATGTTTGTAAATTGCCGTTTACAGCTCCGAATCCTATAAAAATTTCTCGGCCCGACGTTGTAGCTATCCCTCAGACGCATCTTATAGTATTGGGAGTTAGAGAAGAGCTGGGATACCACGTTGTTTCAGGTCGCGTGCTGAATATAGAGCCATACAACTCCACGTGGAAAGGAAGAAGGAACGAACAAGATACGCGTAACTTCAATCAATTGCGACATATACATCAAGATGAGCAACCTAGTGAAAAGCGTAGAGAGCGCTCTCACCGAATTCATACTCGATCCAGCCAACCATGAATTCCTTACTCTCGTCAAAGGAGTCCGCAATGGCATCGTCTACGGCAGCAAAGTCCGCTTTCCACACGCCCTCGTGTACGTCCCATACAGCATATTTCCCCTCCAAATGTGGCATTGCTAACATCTCACCTCCAGCATGATATTCCTCTTCCGCTCCGGAACGTAAGTAACATCCACAGCAACCCTGTCCAACCCCACTGACAAACCAAACTCAGCATCCGCCAAAAGATCTGGCTCATCTTCAAAGCCACCCGCCAACACGCCCGCAACCTCGGCCTCTTCGCCCTCCTCTACAAATCCACCCTCATGCTCCTCCGCCGCTCCGCCCCAGACCTCAAACAACGGCCCCTCGACCCCTTCCTCGCCGGTCTCCTCGGCGGCTACGTAGTCTTCGGCCGCAGCCGCAGCAGCATCAACCAGCAAATCGTAACCTACGTCTTTGCGCGCGTAGCCTTGGGGGCCGCAAAGTTGGTCACGCAGCCCGCGCCCGCGGGGGCGGGAGGACTGGTGGATAATGGGGTTAGGGAGGCGATTAGGAAGAATGCGTGGCCGGTGTTTGCGAGTGTGAGTTGGGCGAGTGTGATGTGGTTGTTTGCGACGCATCCGGATGTGGTGCAGCCGAGTTTGAGGAGTAGTATGCAGTATATGTGAGTATTGAGTGAGAGGTTTTGTACGGGAGAAAAGCTAATGCGTTGGTAGATATGTTGATTCGGATTCGTGGGATTCGTTACGGACGTTTTTGTGGCATAATAAGTAGATGGGTGGGGAATAGATCTTGCATTGGGTTTTCTTTGTATATACGATATGATATTATTGCATTATTTGATTGAGACCCTCGTGAATGAGGCTGGATGATAAGCTTTTTGGTTGGCGTGCTTGGTACTGTGCTTGTTTGAGACTCTTTGAGAAAATAGATGCGCCGAGATTTGGAATCATACTCTTGGTTTGGTTCGGAACCTGCTATCTGGACCTTCAAGATAGTGTGTCGAATAGTGAGACAAATGATTGTGATACAAATCGAGGTCTGAGAATACAGTGACTCTAAAAATACTTGATCAATGGGAACACGAGATGCATGACATCTATTCTGTCCACCGGTTGATATCCTTCCCAATCCATCGGTGCACCGATCTCTGGTCATACCAGAGCTAACCAAGCACGTCGTAAGTATCCCAGCAGCATGGTCCTATTGTGGTATCATTTTGTCGAATGGTTCATACCCCCTGCACTTGATTGTAGTCATGGATCTGTCTACTAGCAGGAAGGTGATTCCTAATCCGGGCTTCACTTCTGCATTTCCTGGTATTTGGGGAAGATCACGAAGATCACTGGCATTTGATGCTAGTCTGTCAGTGTCATCGAAGATGCCGAATGCCGCTGCAATGTCAAGAAAGTACAAGGAGATTTATGATGGTCAGGTGGTGTCTATTGATATACTGCTGTAGAGTCGCACTCATGATTCCAATCCAGGTTTTTGAGAGGACAATGCATTAAAATATTCATTCTATTCTAATATAGATAGAACATGACAGAACATGTTTATACATTACAGATCTCGTCAAAGTTAATGCGTCAAGTTTCCTTCGAAGAGTCAGATGGACACAACCTCATCCGGAGCTTACAATAACCCCTAAAAAGGCTGTTGTCACCAATATTACAAGCATCTTAGAAGATGTTGTGAACAAAGTTCATGAACTTCTCCTTCATGGTTTGGTTCTTCCTCAATTCCATAGCGGCGATGCTCTCGCGTCTCATCTCGTCGGTAGTCTCTCTCATGCCAGTGTAGACGTCGATGTTCTTGATCGCAACCCACAGTGGGCGATCTTCTGGTCGCTTGAACCAACTGTAGACCTTCCAGATAAAGTATAGGAAGATAAGGAAGGGGCCGGCAAGGTAAGCCTGGAAGAAGAGGGATGCGGACAAGTATGGTCCGCCGACTGGGTATAGTGCAACATAAAATTGTGCCATCAGAGCAATGACGTTGATGAACAGGCAGATCCAGGAGCCAATGACACCGAATTTGGCCTTGAATGGCAGCTCATCGACCGAGTGGCCATTTGCTTTCCATGCCATACGGAAACGGATGTGAGCTAGAGCAATACTACCATAGACAAACAGGATGGAAAGACCTGACAATGACAAAAGCCAGTTGAAAATGTCTCCACCGTTGGCTGCCAAGTTGACGAAAGCCAAACATCCAAAGAGAAGCTGAATGATGACCACGGTGATAGGACGTCCCTTGTTATCAACGTAAGCGCAGATCTTGGGAGCCATGCCGTTGACAGCCAAGGCTTGCATCGTGCGAGTGGAGCCGAAAGTGCATGAGTTGGCGACACTGATGACAGAGATCAAGATGACAGCGTTAAAGATTGATGGAAGAACCTTGATACCAGCGAGTTGGATGGCGATAACGAAAGGCGAGTGACGGGAGGATGAACCTTCACCAGAGTACAGATAACTATCGGCTGGAACGATCAATCCAATGAGGAAAAGGTTGACAATGTAGAAGATAGCAATACGCCAGATGACCTGGTTGGAAGCTTTTGGAATCTCCTTCTTTGGGTTTGCAGTCTCAGCAGCAGCAAGACCAGTAAGTTCAGTTCCGGTGTAAGCGAAAGCTGCAGTAACGAAGACGGAGCAGAAGCCGTGGAATCCGTTAAGGAAAGCAGTATGTGGCGCGTGCCAGTAAGCTGCTCCAATGTAGCCTCTGTTATCTGTTGGAACACCACCGCAGTCGATGATAATTCCGAGAATCATAAAGCCAATGCAAGCAATAATCTTCATCACACTGAGAACCAATTCGACCTATTTCAATCAGTTTTGTCTTAAAGAGAGTTTTGGGGAAACATACCTCGCCATAGCCCTTTACACCAAACATTTGGATAACGACCAATGCGACTAGAAGTGGAACAATCCATGCAGCGTTATTAATACCTTCCGATCCAGACCAGTAATGAATGATGTTGCAAGCAGCGGAAATCTCAAACGGTAATACAGTTAACCAACTGATTGCGTATTCCCAACCACAAGCGAAACCCCAAGAAGGATCAACGAATCGGCAGATGTACATGGTAAAGGCTCCGTTGATTGGGTACATGACAGCGAGTTCTGCAAGAGCTTGCATCACGAGGTAACTAAACAGCCAGGTTAGATGAGGAGTAAGCTGTGGAGCTTCATACATACACCATGACACCTATTTTCAAGTTAATTGCTGCGCACCTAGTCTCGAAAAGCTACCACTTACCAATAATAATGAATCCAAGAAGAACAGAACCGGGTCCACCAGTCTGAAAAGCATTACCAGAACCGACAAAGAGACCAGCACCAATTGCACCACCACTTCGCGCATGTCAGCATCGTCCTCTCGAATCCGAAGGTCCTCAACTTACATGGCAATCATCTGCATGTGTCGTCCTTTGAGATCTTTGTGAAGCGCATTTGCGCCAACTTCTGGGTCGGCATGGTAAGTACCTCCTTCGTGAGCAGTATCATACTCGGGAGCAGCATGAGCGTGCTTCTCGCCGAGATCACCGCTTTTTGGTTCGTAACTCATGGTTGCGGTTGCGATTTACGTAGGTAGGAAACGAAGAAATCGACCAGGCCGTGAATTTAATTTGAATAGAAATGCTATGACCGGGTCTTTAAAGCGTCAAGCAACGACCGCAAGCTACCCCAGCGCCCGCACCGCTGCAACGCGACTCATCAAGCCATGTACGGCAAATCATAGATAAGCAGCATCCCTCGCGTGTTGAAGGGTTGCTACTGGTCCCTGCGATGCTCGTAATCAGCATCCGAGCAATCGGATCCGCAAAAGGTATAGAGCTGATTTGGGGAAGGTGACATTGTAACACCGTGACACCCCACGGCAGATAACCAGGTTCGTGGAAATTGATGTTTTATGGGGAAGTGGCGGTATACGACCAATGCCGTGCGTTCAAGATGGATGTGGCGCTATACTACTGTACCCTAAAGTGGTGATTGACGAGGTTCTTTGCCTAATCATCCTTTGACAACACCAATACCGTCACTAAGATAAAGCCGCTCGCGGTAGAACCGCACAAGCGGCGGATAGGGTCACAAGAGCACTTTCAAACGCAAAGAGTAGTTCGGCCATTTTCATTGGATAGAAATGTAACCGCATATCTCAAGATATGTCTAGGATTGTGCACTTTTGGGTTCATTTAAAGGTCTAGATGCCTTTTGAATGTGTTAAGAAACCATATTATATCCATCAGGCTTCAAGATCGGATAGCAGCTCGTCGCGATCAACTTCTGCACGATGGGAAAATCGGTGTTGGCTGTCTGTAAGCCTCATGTGAGCCTCATGCAGGCGTTTTCTTCAACCAACCTCCTCAAGCAAACGGACCTTTTCTTTCAAAGCCGAAGTGATAGCAAAAGCTAGCTGTCACTAAACACGACGCGTCGGATACAAAACTTGAAGCCAGAATCTGCCTTACCAGAAAGGATCAAACAAACAAAGGACCCTGATCTGAAACATTGCTTACACGAATATCTTCAGCATTCAGAATTCTTATACTCTTGTGGTATTCAAATCATAAGTTGTATAAGCAACGGAGCTGGTTCAGTTACTCCATAAGCCTTTGTCAGTATGAATTTATATGAATGACAAACTGAAAGCAGCAATGCATAACATTGTAAGATTATCGGATCAGGAATCAGGATATCAGATGGTTACATCCCGATTTCACTAGTATGGACCCTTCTTACGCCACACTCCACCCTCTAACTCTACGGAGAGTCGGAGGCATATTTCAGCACCCGAGGCATATTCCGCAGTCAGCTATTCGTATTATTATTCCGTTGTACAGAGTCCAGATTATCTCACTATCAGTCAAAAGTTCCCGCTAGACGTTGAAAAGCAGTAGACCTTTTCTAAGCGCTACTAGCCGCTTTGGACTAACGGATCTAACTGAAGATTTCCTTCTAAGCAAAGGTTCGTCGGCGAGGCCGATTTGGGTGGTAACAACTTACAAGGGTCCACAGCGATTCGTTCGCCTCCTCACATCCACTCATAATGAACCGCGAGAGTGTTAGCAAATAACATGACAGTCTTTTCAAATAATAATGGCCGAAAAGATCTGGAGCAGAGCAAGAGATTTTTCGAATTTTGACCTTTCATTCTTACACTTTCGAGTTTCGATCTTTCTAGGTATGATCCATATTGTGGCGCATGAACATTTCCATCCATGGATGGCTCTAAAGTTGATATAAAAGATACTTTAGAACAGGTCCTTCATCTTAACATGCCAACCCTCGACGAGCGAGCAATCCCTAGTTCTTCATGCAGCGAGTCCCTTGGACATACAGAGAAGGTAAATAAAATGACAATTCAAAGTCAAGATGTCTCTTCAGGCGATGTCCCATTGTAGAGATTCCTTCACGTCTCCTCCAAGCTTTCACATAGAACAGGTACGCGACTGAACAAAAAGCTTATATACATGAGAACTATAGCAGCATGTACTATATACTTCGTAATTCATCATTGGGTCTATAGGTATAGTAGTAGAGTATTTAATTTCGCGCCATTATCCACATAGAGACAGGGTTCCGACTAGGTAAAGTAATTTGGATTTAACAAGAATGTCAGACCTATATACAGCTGCAGATCTTGCAAAATAGAACATAGAAGTTGATGGACTGGATAACTTCAATCGCAAAGTAACGGAAAATTGTGTTCTCAGTTGCACAGTTTTACAATGGCCATCAAGAGCGTTGTCCTCCTAGGACTTGCGACATTATTTGCTCCGGTTATTGCACAATCCGCGTCCGAAACAGCAGCATGCAAAGGTTGGTCCATGAATAGCCCAAACTGATGTATATTTATTGACGATCGTCCACAAGGTCAATCCTGCTGGATCGCTGATCTTAGCACTTCTACTGGAAATGAATACAAGCTAAGAAATGGACAAAAGGCTGGCGGTGGTGACTCTCAAGGAGATGATTGTATCCGCAAATGCTTAATCAAGCTTGGCCATCCTGAAGCTCCTGGACTGAAGACGACTAAATATGGAGCACAAACGGATCTCTGTACGGCAGTCAGTGCACCCAAAAAAGAGAAACGAGCAACTTTAGAAGAAAGACAATCTTGCAAGCCTTATTCCCTACTTTTTGGTCGAGGCACTTTGGAAGGAGCAGGTTTGGGATTGGTAGGACGACCACTTGCGTCAGCTGCTGGAAGTAACTGGACTTCTCAAGCTATCAACTACGATGCTACTATGATGGGAATCAACTGCATTGGACTTCCAGGTGGAACAAAGTGTGTGGATCAACTCAACAGCCTTGCGAGCAAATGTCCAAACACCAAAATTGTAGTTGGCGGATACAGTCAAGGAGCAATGGTTGCAAGAATCTGCGTTGCGTATGCAACTCCACAAGCAAGAAAACAAGTCGCAGTAAGTTTTGATTGGAAAACTATTTCGGATTTGAACTGACGAGTATATAGGGAATGGTTTTGTTCGGAGATCCATTCAATGGTGCTCCAGTTAAGGATTTCCCTACAGACAGGATCAAGGATTACTGCGAGGCAACCGATGGTGTTTGTGCAGGAAAGCTTTCAATATCTCTTGGTCATTTGGCTTATCCTACGTCGGCTGTGTCTGACGCTGCCAAATGGATCAATTCTATAGTGAAGAAGTAGATGAAAATACTCAGAAGTACTACTACATCATTAATAGGTGCTTAAATTGCTAGTAAAGAACGCGTAGATTGGTGTCCTTCATATTCCTTGGGGTCAAAATGCAGTCTCGTATAGCCCATATCAAAATGGCTGCGTTATGTAGCAGGGAGCTACAGTGGTTGATAATGGATATGGCATGAACGTAAAGTTATGCCTGCTACAGAAGAGGCACGAGATATCTGATTTAAAACGACCAAAGTAAATACCTGCAACATAGTACTCTGTCTCTTTCAGTAGATGCCTCGTTCACTCTGTTCCTACTTTGTCACGCTCAAAATCTGCATAAGTGATCTTTAACATAATGATCTTTAGTATGGCTTGAGTCTGACCTGTTAGCACACTCAAGATCTTATGATAGTGAAGATCACTCTTCCACTAACATCTCTTTCAAGCATGCAGACAATCCCGAATGAATATTCTCTTGTAACCTTGAAACTACCTAGGGAAGTTCTTGGCTCAAATACTGCTTCGGTCCCATATATGGTCAAAAGGTGTGTGGATTTGAAGAATAAGTCAGACCCATTGATTGGCTGAATGGTCCCAAAAGGGTTGGCGAGAGAGCTGAGTATACAGGAGAAAAATACCCGATTGGGCACTCAGCAAAGCTTACCATCATACTTCTTCACATTCGAATTGCGATGGGCATACCGAAAAGTCTCCGTTGAAGAGGGGGACAGCAGCCATGTTCACTGAAAGGGTGCTTTCAGTGACTGAGACGTGCAACATCTGATAAATATGTTTTTCAAGAGCATTTGATATCCGATTCTGATAAGTATGGATCGCTATCATGGAGCTTCTACAAGTACAATGCACTAACTAAGGCACAACCAACATTCACTGTTCAGGCAGCCAACACCAAGGACATTCCCAAGTATCAGAGAAAGAATCAGGTTTTATCTGTATTTTCTGCTTATCCTGACAATTGCTTACTTCACTTCCGTGGTTGATGAGGAATCTTTCTTGCCCGCTGAGTGGAGTCCTCCTCTGCAATGTGCGCATCACGCTCTTTGGCTCGGGACTTCTTCATCGCTTGCTCTCGCTCTTGGTGTTCGGTCGATTTTTCGACAGCACAAAGCTCGGCTTTGAGGTCGGCAATTTTTTGTTCGTTGATCTCACGCAACAGGAGCGCTTCTTTCAGATCTTCTTTGATCTTGTGCTGCTTCGCTGTGGCGGAGAGCTCGTGTTTCTGGTCAGTATCATCAGATTCCTCGTCAATCGTGCTAGAAGTTAGCACCTCGCAGTCGGAGGCAACGGAATCTGGATCAGGCTGGCGTGTACCATTCGAAGCGGGATGGATTTTCTCATCCTCGAGCATATAGTCAAGGCGATGGATATATGTGCCACACTCAACGCAGGGTCCAAAGACCCCATTACCATCCTTATTGAGAAGCATGGCATATTCACAATCCAAGCAAAATACATGGCCACAGTTGCTTATTCTGGCTGACTTGTAGGGTTTCGTGTCGCAGCAAACGCATTTGTATGGATCGTGATCCTCTGCTGGAGCGATTGATTCGTCTTTGGACTCTGGGCGTTCATAGCAGTCCTCGCCGCTGTCATGGCTATCCTCATCACTATCCTCATCGTCGCCTTCAGACTCCGAACCCGAGGATGTGCCGGATAGATCGTCCTCATTCACAGGACGGAGACCATCCAGTTCGTGCTGCGTGCCACACTGAACACAAGCACCATCAACAACTTGCCAGGTGCAGGAGCTACAGCGGTATGAATGGTCTTCATCATCCCATATCGCATCAGGCAGTCCAGCATCGTCGGCACGCTGGGAGCCGGGACCCTCATCAGACTCCTCGTACTCCATACCGCAGCCAACACATTCCCCAACAACAATCTCCCAGGCACAAGAACCACATCGGTCAACCTCGTCATCGGATTCCTCATCGTCCGAGTCATCATCATCCGTCACGCCATCGCCAATATCATCATCGCCAGTCTCGTCGTCTGCTGCCTCACTTTTGGTACTCTCAAGGTCGCCAGTATCGTCGATGAAAGATCCGTTGTCGGCATCTCGGTCAGACATGGTGGCACTTATGACAGCTGTACCGCTCTCTGTTTCTTGTTTCACAGAACTTGATAATCCAATTAGCAATTTCGAACTAAAGAGCCAGAACCGAAGCAGCAGAGAATAAATGTAGCTACCTGGAGTCCATTGTGCCGGAATTTGCTGGAAGTTAAGCGCTCTTAAATGTGCAGAGCGTTGAAGGGCACCCAATTCGGATGGTCTTGGAAAGGCGAGTTGAAGATGATGGAGGTTAGAGCTGGGAAAGTTTTTGTATTGTCCCCTCGCGATAGAAGTCTGGATATGGAGTCAATGTGGGGTGAATAAATTTTATTTTTGAGGTTTCAATAATTGAGTGTTGGCGTAAATACAAGTATATTATTGATGACTATCAATACCTGAACGAATGAGCGCGTGGACTGAAGAAGCTAAACATCTGTGCCTTCCAACTTGGGAGTGCCACCTTCTTAATAAGATACTTGGAGCCATCTTGCTACCGCGATATCTAAGTACATTGACTTACTTGGACACTAAAATGTAAGAAAGTCAGAGATTGTGCCTTCTAATGCTGCAATTTAAACTGCGGTGGCTTTTGAGGCCATACCATTAGTGAAGTCCACCGCAGTACTTCAGTCAATGATATGTGGCAGATAACTCGTATGTACCTACCTTATGTGCCCAGGTACCAAGTAGGTAAATAGTGTCATTTAGGCTCATTGAAGAAGCTGATTGTTGAGATCATCTATTACTAGCTGCCGTACGTTTTCTGTCGTAGTGGTAGTAATGTAGCAGTGTCCAGCCACTAATTGCCTACGGCGTTGCTACTTCTCAATGCGAGATTAAAGCTCCGAAAAACTCCAAGATTTGAAGAATCAGTTGCAGCTTGAAAAGTAGAATGGCATTATTTCAATCCTTCATTCCTGCTAGAGGAAGAGCAGACTAAGCTTTATTTATCACCTCCAGTATAAACTTCCTCGTCTCCTCCCCAATCAAAGTTGGATTCTCTTCCTGCAAATAATGCGTGCCAGGTCCAATCCCTACACTTTTAAGATTCTTGAAACTGGCCTCAATTTCTGTTAACTTCGCCATAGGATTGACTCGTCCAGGCGCTGCCCAAAACATCAACTTCGGCACCTCACTCGCTTCAAGCCAAGTCCAATAATCATCCACCATCTTCGCTACATCTGTTGGATTCCCATCGAAAGGAATCTCATTGGGAAACCGGTATAACGGCTCCCGGTCCTTCGGATCCAAGAACGGTTTGCGATAATGTCGCATCTCCGCTTCACTCAGATCTCGTGCAGTCCCATCCCGACCAAGGATAACCTCAATAAATAGATTTTGGTCGATGATCATCTCACGACCGGGCTTTTCCGTTCGAATGTTAGTGAAGAGCGTACGAGGCGCTTCAGGTAGATCTTGGAGAGATTTGCCTGCACATATGAACTCCATGAAGACGAGCCCAGCAACTCGAGAAGGATTTTTGCTGGCCCAGTCAAAGCCGAGGGCGGAACCCCAGTCGTGGATTACGAGAAATAATTCCTCTGTCTGTTCTTTTGGAGCGACTGCGTCCAGAAAGGCGGCGATATATTGCACGTGCTCTCGGACATAGTAGCCGTTAGATGGCATCTTGCCCGAGTCACCAAAGCCGACAAGGTCGGGGGCAATACATCGAGCAATTGGTGAGATGTGCGGGATTATGTTTCGGTACAGATAAGAGGACGTGGGATTTCCATGAAGAAATACCACTGTTGGCGCATTTGCCGCTGGCAAGCCTGTGTCAACGTAGGCGATGGTACTGTCTAGCACGGCCACACGTTCCTTCGTGAAGGGAAAGTCGGCAGATATTGATGGAGAGGTCATCTTGAAGGTTTTCAAGAAGGTAGTTGGCTCACAAGGATTAAAACTCGATGCGATGTTCAGATATAAGTGTGTTCAGTAACTTTCATGGTAAGTTCCTCTGCGTTGATCATATGCGAGGTCAAGTTCTATGGTCAAGATCTGTACTAGGTTTGGTCAAAAGTGACTCATAACTGAAAATCAAATCTTATTTCCGCTTGAATATCTAATTTATTACAAAGACAACATGGGTAGTTGAGTAAGAAGTGGAGGACAACATGTGTTTTGGATTAGTGATTCATGGTCGCACGAAGTATATTCGAAACAGCGGATTTGCAGAAGACAAAACCTGAAGTAAAAGCTGAGCCGGGTTGGTGCTGTTGTTTGGCTTATCAGCTTGCAATTTCTCAAGTCCATTTCCTGGACTCTCGACTTTTCATGAGACTGTTAAGGAAATGTTCGGTGGTACTAGTCCTTGTGGTCTTCCTTTAAGTTATAAGTCGAAGTGATAAAGTTTCTACCCTTCTGCCAACGACAAGATTGATAGAAAACATACTGGTCATTGCACACATAATAGTATAGGACCTTATGAGTTGAGCAGGTCTAGAATGTTACTTGGCGCATGGAAACTAGCTCAATTTCTGAAAGTTTGGTATACTGCGCCACAGTCAGGGGTTTACCGTGAACATGGCCATGCAGTGCTGTGTTTCCCATATAAGGCCACATTTCCCATCAAGTGCGATAGGCTCTTTCGTACATTATTTTCGTAGAGCGTAATGACGACCGTCATTTATAGGGGAGACCTATGGATGTCAGCTGTTTATATCATTCATGTATACATGACTTTTCTGTGTTCGTCCTGTAAAATTCTAGTAATCGCACATGCGACTCAAGAGAGCACGTTGGAAATGATAAATTTAGGAATCTTTGGCAAAGAGGATTTTGATAGTGTGTCCTATGACCTGGTGGATAATCCTCCTCAGCGAAACGGTTGTATCTACCTGCTATCTCTTAGTAAGATTGATAAACCTCAACCTCACAAGAATGAGAATAGGAATGACTTAACACATATGAACTCCGCCTTCGCCTTCCCGCGCGGGAAATAAAATCCCCTAAAAATGTATTTAAAGTTCTTACTCTTGGCTCAGATTCGAAATTGTAGGCGCAGTCCGCCCAATCATCGCCCCTGAACTCAGCAACCTTGAAACCGCAAGTGGACTGGTGCAGCGTGGTGGCTGAGGGAGATGAAATGGCCAAACAGTGAGATTCATAATCATTCCTTTTGTGCTGATGGACTCACACAGCTCACGCAGCTGAGGCGGACCTACTACCACATATAGCATTAATTTAATGGTGAGCATTCCCAATTTCGTGTCCTTTTCGTTGTTACAACTCCGTTCGATCGTGATATTCAATACGAGTTCGACACGCACTCTATGAAGACTCAATGAAAGTAACAGTTCCACAGAGCAGCCATTCTAACGGATCGCAAGCTCGCTACTATCACAACAACTCCAGCGCAATGTCCTTTCCCTTAAAACCTCATGCATACACGCAAGTCAATCGGGGTACCGAATACGGAGGATATGGAGACTCCGAAGGCATGATATCTGGTTTACAATACGAAGATAGAGTAAGTGCAAGTCGACCGGCCATTATCGGCCATTACATCTAACGCATCAAAGGCACTGAAAACACGAATTCGCCGTCTTCGAGTCCTTTCCCGCACCCTCACCACCATCCTCTCCATCGGCGCTTTCGTTCCCATTGCGATCACACTCAAGACCTTCCTTTCGACTCGAGGCGAATTCCGCGACGCACTCAACATCGGGACTGGCCTCACCACACGGCGTAATGCATGGTCCAAAGGATCCAAAAACTGGCCAACATACATGTACTTTGGCGTCGCAGCAACGTCACTTCTACTCAACGCATGCATGCTGGCCGGCTACTTATTCTCGGTACGCGCTGCAAACATAGCATCGACGGTAGCGACACTGTGGGAATGGTTGATAATGTTGGGCAATTTTGGATTTTGGTTGGCTGGTGTGATCATCTACCGGACAGAGAAAGACAAGGGTGGTGTGAGCAACGATATTTGGGGGTGGACGTGTAGTACCGGAGCACAAAACGTGCAGGATGCTTTCAAAGATCTGATCGACTTCGAGAAATTGTGCCAGACACAGAGCAGTAGCTGGTATATTGGAATGATTCAGGTGGGAAGTACAATCGTTACAGTCGTGACGTTTTGGTTTGTGTTTAGTCGAAGGTCAGTCAAGACGAGGGTGAAAAGTATGCGGGTCTGAGAGTGTACGACATCATGACATGAACGGCCTCGGTGACTGGAAAGGGATTGCATTGATTACTAGCGACTCTGAAATAGCATAGCATTATGAATAAGGGTCGGAAAAGACCCAGGATAGTTCGTCTATACACAAGGAAACTGCTTAGCTTCTGATTCAAATCAATACAACCTCAACCACTAGGTTCGATAACGGTAATGGCAACACCATACGTCCTGGACATATGAGAGATTGACGAGCAAGATAATGAATAAGAGAGCCGAAGCAGAATGCCAGCTGTTAGCGCGGCCATTATAGTAATCACAAGTACCAAGAACTACCCTTTTCCCAAACCGCCATCTCGCAATGCTCCTTCTCCTGAGAAACAAGTGCAAACACCGTGCCGGACCAACAACCAAAAATACGAAGAGTCCATAAGAGGGATCCAAACAAACAAAATCAAAGCCCACTCCCGCACACCAATATCAAGTTCCAGATGCTAATCTTGGCCGCCTGGGGTTTTACCCCAGCCTTTGTTTGGGTATCTTCCTGGTTTGTGACTTCAAGTTCCCCTTTCTCCAGACGACGAACAAAGGAAAGCATACTCCAACCAAGCAACAAAATATAGAATAGAAGTTTTGAACACCGAACAAACGTTTGAAGGGGCGCGAAATCTCCAACGGAGAAAGTAGCTCCTGCGGTCTTGTAGCAGCAACGCGGCGATATGACTTGCATGAAGAAATCATCCAGGAGAAGGCAGAAGAAGCCAGATTACAGTTTCCGGAAAGTAAGTCTGAGCCGTAGCGCTGTTGGAACCCAAAGAAAGCAAAATCAACCATACACAAACAACACCGTACTAGCTGCCCTATCCACAGTGCAAATGTTCAATCGTGCTCCAATAATGCAAACATAGGAAAAGATAAATCTGCAAACAGGCGGCGTCCTGACAAGACTAGCCCCAGACTTTGGCTTGAACACCAAGCCCACTTTTACCTCCCCAAACTCCACTGCTATTTCCCCATCCACCGCGCATATTGGCAGAAGATTTGTCGTCCTGTCCACTTGCTGGCTTGTCTGCTTGGCTAGCCTCCGCTGAGTAGGCATAGCTAAGCGGACTGGGCAGAGGTGTTGTTGACCGTTTCTGCTGTGTGCCGGCCTGTTGTTGTTGCGCGCCGGTTGGACGAGTTCCAATAGGCGCAACGTTGCCTGGGGTTGATGCAGGTGGGTTGCTGGCATCACGAGGCGGCGATCCCCCGGGTGAAGAGTTGGATGTACGCGACGACTGCTGATGCGTGCTATCGAACATGTGCTGACCAGCTGCGTTTTGATTGCTAGCTGGACTGGCAGTGCTGTTGGCACGATCGCGACTGGGTGCATCACGGGCTGGCATTGTGACGGAGGACTCGCCGGGAGGGCCAGATTGTAATCCGAACTGGTCGTATGGTGATCCACCACGGAAGCCAGGCGCTGGGCCAGTTGTAGAGCGAGTTTCTTGCGAGCCGCCGGCCCGGGAGGAGGAAGGTTCGCTGCCAGGAGAGTATATGTTGGATTCGGCTCCATATAACGCGCGATGTTGCCTCGCAATGAGCTCGCGACGCTCTTCTTCGGACATGCCGGCGTTTGCGGCGTTGGGAGACATGCTACGGTCCGATTTCGCTCCAGATAGGTCTATGAAAGAAAAATGTGAGCGGGCCAAGATGGCAATAGGAGACTGGCACGGCTTACTACGTACGCTTCTGGAATTGCTGCTCTTGGTGATAGTTTCTTAGTTCCCTTTCGCGCTGAGCAGCCATGCGACGTTTTGCCTGCATTGCTGGGTCACCTTCAGTTGGAGGACGTGGACCACCGAATCTTTGCGTGGCAATATAACCCTGAACGTGCCCGGGTGTTGGAGGCATTCTCATCGGATCGAATTCGGTAGGAGGAGCGAATCGAGGAGCCATTGCGTTCATTCGAGGATCGCCTACTTTAATTAGTCAACTGATCGATTCGAGCGGCAGGTTCGGATGGTTATAAGTACGGATAACTGGTGAGTCCTTACCGACAGGAATCTTTGACGATTTCCTCCAGGTTTCTAGAGCTCGATCCACGCCTATATCGTTAGTCGAAGTATGATATGGCAAGGAATCGTGACATACTAGCGAATTGATAATAAAAGGGTTCGCCATCTTCTGAGGGACCTGCTTGAACAGTACCTGATTGAAAGTATAAGTATGGGTGCAAAACGCGATAGTATAAGGATTCGACGCGTACCAGGACGACTAGTTGGCGCAGAGGGTTCCCATGGTCCTTGGCGACCAGCTGGCGACCCAGACCAGGAGTTGTTGTCATAGTATGCCATATTTGGGGATTGGTGGTATTCTTTAAGATGGAATGTCAGCAAACAATCGTGATAGTGCAGGTAGAAGTCGGGCCAAGGGATGAAGTTCGTAGTATTTACAAATAGACTAATAGATGATCGAATATAAAGAGCTGAGCTTACCGAGGAGTTCGGGTGCTAGGACAGAGCGGAAGAAATTGGAGACAGGGCAGCGGCCAGCGGAATTAGGAGTAATAGGGGTAATGAAATAGGCAATATAGTAAAATGGTAGACCGATGACAATGGATCAATGGGATGTGCAATAGGAATAGGGGTCTAGAAGAGAGGACAAGGCGACATTGGAAAGATGTGATGTGAAAGGGATCACGATCACGGCCACGGAGGAAGAAATTCGATGCTAGAGCACAGAGTTCTCCCAGTTCAACCAGCAGATGTCAGAGGAAAGGCAAAAAGAAAAGCCAATTTTCGCTAAGGGCGACAATTAGATCCACGGTGGTCCGTCCACTCAAATGTTGGGGATAGGGATGTCATACAACCACTATTACCATTTTGGTCTATATACACTGTTTACTGCAACTATTCCTTCTCTTTTTATACATCAATGGCCTCCGCGTTTCTTCTTTGATGTCTGATGTATCTATAATGTTCCAACTCCTCTCTAGCCGTGCCCAACCATATCACTACATCAATTCCTCAGAAACAGGAATGCCCAACCGTACCAGTCTTCCGTTTCTTCCCGCCTACTTCTTGAGCATCAAATCCCACCACCACCTCACTAGTCGGCAGACTTGTTTTTTTCCTTATGCATCTTATCGCTTAAAACGTGTGCCAACCAGGTTCTCCTCCACACACCACTACACTCTGGTACATATAAAGTCAACCTCATATCCCTCATAGTACTCCAATCCCCAGCACCCTGTCAATTGACTCCACAGCATTGCGTTGTCCATCGTGCCATTCAAAGCACCCAGCTTGCTGGCAATGTACGGGGCGCCCTGGGATCAAAATGACGCGGGGCAATGAACAATGCGACCCGAGCCCAGGTGCACTATCCGAGACCTGCTTTTCAAGCAACACAGGCGCCTATATCGTCCATCCAACTGACCTGCTTTTGTGCAGTCTCAAACTCACTTGCATATGTATCTCCACACTTCCCCATCGCTAACACATAGACATATCCTACCACATTTCAAAATCGACTGGCCCTACTAACGTTCGGTACATCTTTTCCCCCCATGGTCCATCATATACATTACCATGCACAACATCCGAGTGCACAACTAGCAACTGCAATGTAACATGCCATTTTTATTCACCCATCACATGCAAGGGTTTGCTAAACGGCCCACACCCGGTCCAAAGGAAAGACCTTTTTAAAGCCTCTCGAGTCCGCTGCTTGTAACTCGAGCGGGTACGCAGCTCCGACCTTGCACAAATCTCCGTTCATATATCAGAGTCTCCATTATAGACCTTAACGATCCTTCCCCACATACCCCAACAACTGCCGGGGATGTCGGCCATGAGCAGCACGCAAAGTTTTACTTAATCTTATTGTCCATCACTTGGTGTCTCCAAACTAAGATATCATGTGCAAAGTATGTGTTGTTATACGAAATCTTGGCGGCTACGGCGGCTCTATCAAAAAAACCGTTGTCCATTGTGGTGGAAATAAGCACGGGCAAAAGTTTGTGGTTTTGTGGGATAATAGCTGTTTGTAAGCATTGATCAGATTTTGATTGCAAGCATTATTTTGTGGCGTTCCTTTAAATGCACAACACATCGCCAAGCCGAAGCCTCATACAACCCCCTTTCGCTTTCTCAAGATATCGTGAACTATCTTGTCATCTGAACTTTCCTCTCCATAGCTTTGTCTTAGTTGTATATGTTACAAAGATGGAGTTAAAATAGAGTTTAAGCTAGAGATCGCACATTGGCAGTTGCAATGCGGGATGTGTTTTTCCAGGAAGGAGCCCACGAGCAATAGGAAGCTGCGGGGACCATCCTCTATGGCAGTCGCTGTGGACTTGCAGAATGGCTCAAACGTTCGAGATTCGCGAAATCATTGAGTGTGAGGGGCATCGGCAAGTACGCATTGGATGAATATGATATATTGTGGTATAGACTAGTCACAACTCCACGGCCTTCATAAGATTGTGCGTACGAAGTAAGAAAATGATAGACTCCGATCCAAACAACAACTACGCTCGGAAGCCTTGAACAAAGCCATGCAACCGGTCAATAACCTGCGGCATCACCGCCGTCGCGCTCTCACTTATAAGCGCCTCGAAGCCCCTAATCGCCTCCTCCTCTGTCAACTCCAAATGGAAACGTTCTTGCACCTTGAGTACCGCCTTGTCCGGCTCCAGCCTAATATCGGGAATATTCGCCTCACTCATCAAGGCAAACAGATTCAATATCAGGTTTGCCGACTTGCGCAGGCTTGCGTATGCTGTGTAGCAGTACTGCTTGAATTGCGCATAGTACGCGTGCTGCGGACCGCCCATTCCTTGGACCATGGCTGGATCGAGCTTCATTAATGGCGCGAATGGTTTGGGATCTCGGCCAAGGATGTAGCCAAAGTCGGCGTGGAAGAAGTGACCAGAGGGACTGAGGAGGAGGTTGTCGGAGTGGCGGTCGCCCACGCCGAGGAGGTAGGTGATTACGCAGTAGCCTGCGCACGATTTAATGTAAGTTTCCATGGCCTCCTTGCGGACGCCTAAGTCGGCCGTGTTATCGGGGTTGTGGTGTTTGAGATAGTTGAGAAGGGTTTTGTGTTTGGAGATGATGGCAGAGAGGGAACTGGACGGTACGAATTGGACTGCGCCTGCATATGGCGCGGTTGCAAGAGTACGATAAGGCGAGAGCTTGAGATCGAGGTTCTCTTTGCGGAGTAGTCGGTCCATCAAGGTGATGATTTGGATTACAAGCTGATCTTGTCGTAAGTCATCGCCTGTTTTGAAGATGACCGGATAAGGTTGGCCTCCACTTGTTCTGAACGTGATAAAAAGGGGCTGAAGACTTGATTTGAACACGTTAGATTCTTCCGGGTAGCATCCCACAATATGGACTGTTGGATCCAATGGTATAGGAAGTGGTGGTTGGAATGTAGTCAATTCATTTTTTGGGTCTCCAAGAAACTTCTTCAGGCGTTCAATTTTTCTAGTTCTGTCTCCAGCAGAGTTTCTGATATCTCGAGATATCTTGGAAAGCAGGGTGATGAGTTCACCCTGTCTCCGAAGGATTTTCCTTTGTTCTGGCCCATCGGGTCGCTTCATGAGCTCAACCATAAAATCATATTCAATTTGAGCAAACAATTGTCGTGCCCCTGCACCTTGTTGATCGGAAACATCATCGCATTCAACCATTAAATACCAATGCAGATAGTTGCCTAGGATGAAGTTGTCTGCGGCTCGAGTGATGAGAAATCGAGCCAAAGAAGAGTCTTGCGCTTCAGAGACTTGATCTTGGTTCTCTTCCTGTGTATTAGATGGTCGTTCAAACTTTAAGGCTTGAACAAGTTGAAGTAGATACAGAAGCAGTTCATCGTCATCCGACTTTCGTAGCCTGTCTACAGCATAAGCGCGGACGTCTGGATTCTCAAAGCTGGGGCCAAGAAGTTCCAGAGCATCATCAACATCGATTGTGGTCCATTTGGATAACATAGAAACAGCTTGTCGTGATTCACTTTGATCAGTCCAGGAAACCGATTTGACAAATTTCGTGAGTGCCTTCTTGTCGCGAGTGAGATGATGCCGAAATTTCCAGACCATGTCTTTTTCTTCATCGGTCAAGTCATGCAGTGGACCATACGACATGATAACATTCAGCTCATCTCGTATCTTGGCGTTGGGCTTCAGATCCCTATCTAATACTCCGGTCCTGCTACTTCGGACAAGCCTTCGGTGTTTGGACTCACATGGATTGTCTCGAACACCTACTTCCGGATCATATATTCGAATCAGTCTTCCTGGAGCCGGATGACCCGATGGATCTATATCCAATTCTATCCCTGGTCCAAAAGATACTTCCGGAGGAGGTTTGAGACGAACATCAGATGCCGAATTCTGCATTGTCGAAATAGGTGGAGGTGGATATTCTCGATCAGTGAAAACAATGGGATGATCGAAGCGAGGAAATTCGATGTGAAGGTACCAAATCCCCTCATCTTCCACAGGTTTTGCGCTGCCATTTGTGTTATCACCATTGGAGGCACCGTTGGTAATTCGAGATTGAGCTTGACGTCGAAGCTGGGCCAATGTTTTCAAGCTATCTCTTTCCATTGCCTCGATTTTGCGGAACACTAACTGATCGAGCCATTTATTCTCAGGTATTTCGCCCATCTCATGTTTCTTCATCAGCCCCTCCAGTCTTTCCATTTCTGTCATCTCTCCATCGTTTTGTACTTCAAATGGAGTCGTTGACTGTGAGTAGCCATCTGCTTGCTTGTGCCGATGTATACGACACCGTATCCTACCTTTCCGGAGAGTATTGTCCTTGTCGAAAAGAGGAATAGTACTGCCGCCAAATGGAATTGAATGGAACTTTGTTTTAGGCCCACCAGCCGGATACAAATCCCAAACCGTGACAGCTAGCTGCGACGACAATGGTATCTCTGAGTAGGGTACAGGCAAAGATAGCCATTCGTTCCAGGTTCTAGCATTTTTGAAGTTCTTGTGAGAGGTTTCAGTGGGTAAAGTTAGGGGTTTACTGTCGGACCATAGTCGTACGGTGACATATAGCTCTGAATGCGTGCTGCCGATAAAGTTAGCAAGAACAATGAAGTGCTTCAATATTGGCATACATACCTCGTGTTTGAACCAACGTGTCGTAACTGAGGGTTTTCTAGCAGTACAGTCAATTCCGTAGGTTTTTGGGATCCCTCAAGATTGCTTCTAGAATTGGGTCAACATCAAAGACTCCATATGTAGTGAAAGGGGTACTAACATTTTGATATGAACGTCTTCTTTAAGATCAGATGAGCAGGCAAAGGAGAAAGGCTCCATGATGTGCTAATATTCGAGGCCAGTAGGGCCTACGACACAAGCTTTGCCGTCTAATGTCATGTATAAAGCTGCTCGGCTATCATTTCAAAACGCTTGCGCTCGAGCCTCGCGCAGTGAACGATAGAAGTGATAGGCAGCAAGTACAGTGTATGGTGGGGTGTATCTACGAAAAGTTGTCGCTCCGAACGTGATCTAGTGAAGAGTCTAGGTTCACTGATTGAGCGAGAGGGTGAAGCGGGTGGACTGGACTTTATACAGAAGCTGATATGCGAGGGTGATGAGGATAGATTTGTTTCTTAACAAGTTGGAGAAATGTGTTGCAAGTTGCAACTCCACACGACTGAAGCTCCACTGTCCAGCAAGCTCCGAAGCTCTGGTGAACAGTCAGCAAGTCGTGATCCCCACCACCAAAACGCGTGGTCACCTGATGCTTCGTGCTAAACCCACCCGGGCTTAGGATCTTGACACGCTCAGGGACTCAGTGCTCTCTCATACTCTCAGGCCTCTAACACCTGCCCCTAGCACATTGCATTGATATTCGCAGAGACATCACCTTATCTTTTTGTCTTATTGTCTCGTCGAATGTTCCTGTCTCGCCCTCTTGTCCAATTTACGGGTACTCGCATATATCCAGCCAAGCCAGCTCGCGCTTGTCACTGATCGCAAACGCCGTCATAACAGCCTTGCGACCTCAACTACAACCATCCATCGCGCCTGCAATCATCCGCCCAACAACCGGCAACGCTGCTTCACCACATCGCCCTATACAATGGCCAGAATACACCAACCTTCGTCTACACCAAGACGTCAATCTTCCCCCAATGATTCCCTTTTCCGTGGTAGAACCGCGACCGAAACACCTGCAAGAAATTCTCCAAGTGCGGCCTCCGATAAGGAAAATCGTCCAGCCATGAACAAGGGAAAGCAACGCGCTGTATCAGGACCTATGGCTCCTCCTCCGCGCGGTGGAGGGTTGCGCGATTCTACCGGCTCCAGAGGCTCCAAGCGTCGTCGAATCGAGCCCAGCCCAAGTCCCATGGAATACCAACCACTCACTCAGTTGATGACCCAATATCAAGACGTGCTCAGCAATGAGACACAAGATGAGAAAGAATATAATCCAAATCAGGATCTTGATCATCGTCGAGTGGTCAGACTGGGCTTGCGAACACTCGATAAAGAATTACATGGTATGTTTTTGCTGTTGTTGACAACCATGATCAGTGGCTAACATGTCGCTAGACGACCGTGACAGGTTCCTCAAAGAAAGTGCCAAATCAATTGTGAAGCACATTCGAATCGCTGATCAATACATGGGCAATGTCCGACAGACCTCTGATGCCACAATCGATTCTCGATACCTTCTCAATGTTACTGAACTCAGTAGCAAGAAATTGGCAAGCGAAGCATTTGGAAAAGGATCTAGAGGTGTAGAGGCAGATATGTTTCTAGCAGGTTGCATGGATTTCATGAAGAACGGGGGATCTCTCGACGATGACGACGCGGACAACACCTTGATAACCACTCAACGGAGGCGTCGTGTCGTAGCAGATGATAGCGATGAGGAAGATGCTACAGAAGGCGATGGATTTGACTGGGACGTTGCTGGCGAATTGGCTTCATTCCCTGTCAACGGGCGCCCTACTTTTTCGAAGTACCTCCTTGGTCCTCTCGCTGTTGAAAAGAAAGTCAGAAATACTCAGCGTACAGCACGTCAACGAAAAGACCCAGTCACCGCAAATAAGCTTCCAGAGCGAATTGCAGCCGAGGATTTGGAGCGCAACGAGGCCTCCAATCTTACCAGTCTTTGCGCGTCAATACGTACACGCCTTAATTTGGTGAATACGAATGGCGCGCAACAAGCAAGTCAAGAAATGGAAGAATCTGTGGATTTGACAGACGACAAAGAGAAAGCCATCCTCACCAAGCATCATCTTTCCACAAATTGGGAAGTCTCCCTTTTTGAATTCGTTATCAACCCAGACTCGTTCGCCCAGACAGTAGAGAACCTCTTCTACGTCAGCTTCTTAATCAAAGACGGACATGTCGATCTCAACTTTGATGACGATGGCTTGCCCACAATTCGAGAGATTCCAGATAATCAGGGAGGCGAAGAGCGCGAAAGAGGATCGGGTCGACATCAAGCAATCTTCTCTCTGGACCATGAGACGTGGCGAACACTCATCACGGCATTTGATATCAAACAACCATTGATTCATCATCGCGCAGAACAGAGCACCCCACTCGCAGGTGCCAAAGGCTGGTATGCGTAATTCCTGGTGGCCAGGAAAGTATGAGCTTCTTTCTAATTGTCATTATCACCACTGAAGGGTATATCATATTGCTTTACGCAATGGCTGTTTTGTTTGAGGGAATTTTTGGAATGGGAGGCAGCACTGTGTTAATTAGTACTTTTTACTTCTCCATGATCGGACTCTGGGTATATGCGATGCCTCGGATTATAATACCCAATATACCCTTTTCCAGAATTCATTTATCGTCAGAATCGTAATATCATTCAAAGTCGCCGCACACATACTTTTGTAAGCTGTTGGAAAATGGTCAAAGCTTTGTTGGCTTTGCCCCTCGTTCTACAACATCAACAAAAAAACATTCGCAGCCTAGATCAACATCATCTCCAGCGTCCACCACACCTTGTTTCAGTCGCTCAGCAAAAATCATGTCCCTCTCCATACCCAGCGCTCCAAATGCGGGTCTCTTCAAACAAGGCTACACCAGCCATGATAGCGAAGATGCAGCAGTTGTGCGCAACATCGACGCGTGCCGAACCATCGCAAGCTCCGTTCAAACCTCTCTAGGACCTTATGGCCGAAACAAGATCGTGATCAACCATCTACAAAAGATGATCCTTACCAGCGATGCGGCTACTATACTCAGAGAGCTTGAAGTCGTTCACCCCGCAGCGAAACTCATCGTTATGGCCAGTCAACAACAAGAGGCGGAAATGGGCGATGCGACAAATATGGTCATTGTGTTGGCCGGCGAACTGTTGAAGAAAGCTGAGGAATTACTTCGACTGGGATTGAAGACAAGTGATATTGTTCAAGGTTATGAAAAAGCTCAGGATTATGCGCTCCAAGCACTCGAAGGTAGGTTCATGAGTCTCAGGTTTTGTAGCATGGACTGACACGTTGCAGAACTCACCATCGACAAAGTTGAGAACGCACAATCAGTAGAAGAGCTGAGCAAAGCTCTACGAACAGTCATATCTTCAAAACAGAACGGAAACGAAGATTTCCTAGCCGAACTTGTCGCAGAAGCAGTCCTTTCAGTCCTACCCAAAACCGCCTCAAATTTCAACGTCGACAACATCCGAGTAGTGAAAATTCTTGGTGGCTCCCTGCCACAAAGCAGAGTTATCAAGGGTATGGTTTTTGGCCGAGAACCGGATGGAAGTGTCAAGAAGGCGACCAAAGCAAAGGTCGGCGTGTTCACTTGCGCTATCGACATCAGTCAAACAGAGACGAAAGGAACGGTTTTGTTACACAACGCAAAGGAAATGCTCAACTTCACGACCGGAGAAGAGCAACAAGTGGAAACGATGATCAAGGAGCTTCACGACTCAGGTCTCCGAGTTGTTGTTGCTGGCTCTACCATCGGAGAGCTCGCCATGCACTACCTCAACCGCTATAACATCCTCGTCATCAAAGTCCTCTCCAAGTTCGAAATTCGTCGCCTTTGCCGAGTCGTTGGCGCAGCTCCTCTTGCTCGCTTAGGTGCACCGATGCCCGATGAAATGGGTATGATCGATGTGGTTGAGACACTCGAGATCGGTGGTGATCGTGTCACTGTCTTCCGTCAAGAGAACGAGGTAACGAGAACATCGACTATCGTTCTTCGTGGAGCTACTCAAAATTATCTGGATGATGTTGAGAGAGCGATTGATGATGGTGTCAATGTCGTCAAGGCCATTACCAAAGATCCTCGCTTAGTTCCTGGAGCCGGTGCTACAGAAATGGCGCTGATCGAACGAGTGGGCGCCTTTGGCGAGAAGACACCTGGACTGATGCAGTATTCTATCCGTAAGTATGCTGAGGCATTCGAGGTCATCCCACGAACTCTAGCAGAATCTGCTGGTCTCGATGCCACTGAGGTTCTTTCGCGTTTATACAGCGCCCATGTGTTGAAGAAGGATGGCAAGCGAGACAAGTACTGGTGGTGTACAGGAGTTGATATTGAAAATCAAGAAGGAACGGGCATCATGGATGCTGAAGAGGAAGGCATATTGGATCTCATGATTGCAAAAAGCTGGGCTATTAAACTCGCAACAGAGGCAGCCCGAACGATTCTCAGTGTCGATCAAATCATTGTTGCTCGACAAGCAGGTGGTCCAAAGCCGCCAGGACCAAATCCGAACTGGGACGAGGATTAGATGTATACCCACCAAAATCGTAGTTATTTATATTGATAGACAATAATATGATGAACAAAAAAAAGCTTCATTCGTGCATTACAATATCTGGGTATAATTTGTCCTCTCGCGATCCATTTTGTCTAAAGTTCATTAGTCATTTCCACTCAATCAGGTGAGTTTGTCCAATAGTCTTCGTCTCCGTCGATCCACTAATTCTTCCTGTACTTCATCTAGCGACGGCAGTCCCCAAGGAACGCCATCACCAGTGTCTCCTGGTATATCCTCCCAGCTCTTGTCATCATCTTTGCCGTTTGTCTGCTGCATCAGCGCCTTGAACGCCTCCTGCTCACGCTTAACCTCATATTCCAACAACGTCCCATCCTCCTCATCCAAATTATACCCATAATAGCCCGCATCGACCCCCCTACTCAACTCCGCTCTCGTCGGTCCCTTATCCTCAACCTGCGGCTTCCCACTATTCATCGCCGCCTCAAATAACTCCTTCACGCCCGGTAACTCCCTCGCCCTACCAAAATACCGATACCCCTTCCCACCGCCCGGCACCTCCCGCCCATCCTCATCCAACACCCGTCCTCCTCTGCTATAGTTTGGTCCTCCCAGCTCTCGTATCCTTAGTTCCCAGACGAACTTTTCGCGCATGAGCTTGTTGATCTCATCGTTGAGATCGCGCACTTGGTAGTCGCTGAGAGCTATGTCTTGGATTTTGGAGACTTTGCGGGAGATTTCTTTGAGGACTTGGCCGCGCCACTTTTCGCAGACGGGGATGGATTCGACGGAGGTTATTAGTTTTGGGCGTGCGGTGGAGCCGAGGTCGATTATTCCTAGGTCGGCGGCTTGGGCGGCGCGGAAGCGGAAGAGCATTGATTGCGCTTTTTCAGAATTGCGCGCCTGTGATGGGTGTTAGTTGTTGGCATGGTGGTTGTGAGGCACTGGTGGGGGAGCTTACCATGATGAAGAGTTTGTTTTGATGGTGCGGATTAAGTGCTGTTTATGTGATGGGGTAAGGGATGATAGCGCGAGTTGATTAATTAGAGAGTATGGTTTGTAGGTGGTGAGATGTAGATGGTGGTGTTGTTGTCTGTTAAGTTGTTTCACAAAATATTGATTTAAGCATAGTCCCGTTCAGGCTAGCGTGGTTTTTGGTCTAAAGATTTTGGTGCTCCAACTCCAGAGCTATCTCGAACTCTAACTTCCTACTTCCTTTTCAGATTCTGCAATGTCTGGACCATGAATTGTTGCCGCGTATTATTTTATCTATGCGTGTACGATATCGAAGACCGGGTCTTGTTCTGAAACCGTGTATGGTCAGGTTGAAGTCTCGAAGCGCATCCTCCTTGTAAGCTCGACAATGATATGACTCTACTGATGAGTTGAACCTCTTCAGCGCTTTTTAGTTCTTTCAATTGCCCAAAACCTTGACTTGCCTTTGTCGGACCCCCTTTTCTTGGGCAGTAGAGTACTCTTGCACGTCGCTTTTGAGATATATGAGTGTCAACAGAGGGCCTCATCAGGTTGATCCTGTAAGGGGCACGAGTCCTTCGGGAATTGATGACGCGCCTCACAATATCACTGATCCATCAATTAGAATGCTATCAAGCTCCAGCGGCTATTACAGCGGTCGTGGACCGAAATGCCTCGAAACAGAAAGCCAAATGTCTACCAGCCTCTATGATACTGTAGTAGATATGATATTGGTTTCGCAATTCAGATATTCTTCTCATACAACAGTTGCGAGAGGTACCGAACTATGCTAGCTTTGATACGCATTCAAAAGTGCACAAACTACAAACCGGTACTGCTGCCCACGGAGTTACGCGGCAGCTTGCGTTGGCAGTCTGCCACGGATCAGCTTGCTTCTTCGCTCATGTTCATCACAAGCATGAACAACTGACAGAAGTTATTCTTCATTGCCAATTGAAAAGAATGGAAAAGCTCCAAGTACAAGCACCAAAGCACCTTCGCAATGGCCACTGGATCAAGTATACGCCAAAGGTTGTGGGGGCTGTCTGCCAAATCCAGCGACAACAAGCTGGCCATCTTGCCGGTAAGCTCACTTTTACTCATCGCAATGCTCACCTATACAGGAAATTTCTTAGAGCATTTACAAACTTGCGATTGGGCAGAATTCTGACATTAATATAGGTGACACCAAAACTGAACTGATCAGCCCTAGGAGCAGCCATGCGTGGTTCGATCCCGAAATGAGATGCCAAAAGATCGACCAGAATTGGATTGGAGCAATTAGCCATTCAGAATCATTTCATTGGATGAACTCACTATGGGAATCCGTGGAGGACATGAATTAACCTAGCCTCATCATACCTCAATATGTACATTCAAGCCAAGGTGAGGGCTCCCCTGGGACTGGTTGCAGTCACTTGCCCCATCAATATACATCGAGTTACTTGGAGTTGTAAGTTGGTCCAGTGTCAAAGGTGATTCTAAACCCTATCGCTCTGCCATGTGGATCGCGCCAGACAAGACAAATCTATATTGCTAACCACAAAGTCTCTATAACAGGCAAAACTTGAATCATAGAGTTCCAAATACATTAGAACCAAAGGAATCAAACAAAAATGACTTGTATAGAAGATATCTCAACTCTAAAGATACCGGTCAGGTACATTTTCAGGCACAGTCGCGAGCATTTGCCAAAGCTCTCTTGAACGCATCTAGATCGTGTCTATCTATTCATATCACGAGTACAATTGATTGTAGCATGCATCCCAAAGATCCCATCGCAACTTAGATTACTGTCGATTCACTTCAAGATTGAACCCTGACATTTACAGGCCCTCTCTGATAACGCCGCGTCCTATATGAGCCGTTCCGATTCTGGGGGAGTCTGTTATTACTCTATCTTGCTTAAAAGCGCTTAAACCCCAGTTTCCCCCATCATCGCGTTCGGGTCTAAAGTAACATCTTCAACGTTCATTTTCGACCTCTCAGCAAGATACCAGTATCACTTGATTTCTCTACCACACTCATTGAACTTTAAGAGGAGCAAAACAATTGCAAACAATAAACGATGAGACTCGAATCATTCCTACTGCCTCTCGCAGTGTCGGCTGCCGTCGTCGAGAGACAACTTGGTGGTGCCAAAGTCGCTGGTATCACAAAGCTCACGCCAGAAGTCAATCCAAAAGCCACTCGTCAGGTCACCAGATTTGGACCACTGACAGTGAAAGGAAAAGTAAGTTACCAATTCGGGCGCTTAAACATAAATTGACTTCGAAACAGTCCGCAGGTGGTGACAGTGGTCAACAAAACTGGATATGGACCATTCGAGATGGGCTTTGCAGAAACTGCACAGTCCTCAAGGGTCACGTTGGACTTGCAAACGTTGATGGTACACCAGTCTCACCAAACAATGACGTTTATATCCACCACATCCTGACATTCGACACAACCAAGAAACAAAAGAGCTTCTTGTCAGGTTGTGCCTCAGGCGCAGCTGGCCTGGGAGGCGCCAAGTTCATTGGATCAGGAGAGGATAACAACAATGTTGCTGTGTGGTACACTGCTCGGGATGGTAAATCCAACAACGGATTCCACATTGGAAGCTCAGACAGCTTTATGATGAACATTGATCTTGTCAGCTATCATGCAAATACCAAGCAGATTTATCTTACGATGGATATGGAATATCTCCCAGGTCTACAAGGAGCTGACGCTCGGTATGTATCTCGACCCTGGATGGAGTGTCTTGGGCTAACAATCATTTAGCGAAACCCTCCTGAGTGTGACCGGATGCGGTGTTCCATCGATCAAAATTTCACAAACTGGACCCACCAACACAACCAGTGGCAAATATACATTCACTGAAGACGGTACCATTCTCGGAGCCAAGGGTCACTTGCACGTACGTTGTTCGTCAACTTCTACCATTTCTATCTGCTAACAGAAACAGGCCGGTGGAGAGAAGATGGTTATGTACATCAACGGCAAGTTTGCATGCGAGAGCAAGGCTATGTATGGAGGCGCGAAAGGTGAAAATGCCATTGACGAAATGTCCCTCTGCACAACCAGCGGTATCAAGGTCAAGAAAGGCGATGTTATGACCATGACCGCCGAGTATGATGTTTCCAAGCACCCGGTTCGCCATGAGTCTCATGGAATGGGTGCCGGCATGGCAGATATCATGGGCATGTTTGACCTTATTTTCGCAGCGCATTCTTAAACTGCTCAACTGAGCTGATCGACAACGTTTGAAAAATCGTACCAATCCAGCATAAGGACTTACTCTGTAAATATTATACCATTTGTGCTTTGCAACGTCCTGACTATCTCTCGTGATACGTAAGCCAGTGAACAGTCTCTTCCTGAATATAAGGCTGAGATTACCTTGCCATGAAACATATCCACCATGAAGCACAAGCCAGATCCTACCAAAGTAGCGGCTTATAGGCCTGCGACATAGCTTCCTATCCATTTCAGCTTTAACCAAATATCATAGATGCTGATGTGGGAACCTAAAAAGCATTCCTATCATCATTTGACAAGGCTGAGAGCACGCTAACCATATATGGAAGGTACATGCGCAACGTGGTCAAAGACCCAAAGGCAGTCGCGACTCGCGAGCCAGTACCGTAGAGAATCCTGCAGATGCAGGTTGTCTAAACCTATTTGAGATTTCAAAATTTGAATATTTCACCAATCATGTTCTATAGACTGGCACTTTGGTAATCGAATAGTTGGAATACCACACATTCGATACGAGAGAGCCAGCAAACTGGGACTTAGTAAGCTCCAAATTTGAAATCCCAAATAGGTTTAGACAACCTGCATCTGCAGGATTCTCTACGGTAACCTACAACTTCAACATCTCCACTACTACCTTCTAGACTTCTAGTACTCATCAGGTCTTTCACTATCAACGCCAACTCCATCAGAAGCAGCTTACTGGATTGATACTAGACTTTACTGAGTTTATCGTTCCTACTGGCCGTATTTCGATTAGTTGGCGTCCGTTGGATCCTGCGGCCTCATTATTCATAGGATCACGGTGACCTCACAGGTTCGCCTACAGCACTTTGAATGCAAGACTCCAGATACTTTGACTCATAATGGCTCCTCCGGTCAAAGCATCGGTAGTCTATAAAAAGGTGGATGGAATTTTATCCATCACCAAAGATAGACAGCTTGTTCTTTTCACGCCAAATGTTCCACCATCATCTCCCCCAACCCTGAAAATCCATACTTCTGAGATCCGAAGTAAGCATGCATGTAGAGATGCATATTGAATTCTTGCTGATTGCTCAGATCTACAGCAAACCCCCGCTACTAAAGCCAAGGTCTCTGTCAAAATCGTCGTTCAACCGCCTGGTGGGCCAGCTCCCGAAAACTATGTCTTCGTATTCTCATCCACCACCGCTGCTCGCGCTGAGGCCGAGGCAATAATGGATCCTCTCAAAGAGGTGTACGCCAACAATCTCAAATCAACAACTTCGGCATCAACGCCAAATGCCCCAGTAGGCTCATCTCCGGCTGCCTCTGGTCCACTGGCAATGGCACAAGTCACGGCATCAAAGACTCAGGATGTACTATCTGACGCAACGCTACTCTCGGATTTTAGTCTCCAGAAGAGTTTGCTTGATAAGAATGCTCAACTTCATCAGCGTTTCAATGAAGCTTTCAAAAAGCTCAAGAACGAGGCTGACGCAATTCCACTGGACCAGTTTTCAAAGCAATTCTGGTCGCCTAGAATTCATCTTCTCCGTGCCCATGCTATGGAGCGTTCACAGACCCAAGGAACCTACAATGTGTTTTCTGCGGTCAAACCACAGCGAAACAATGAGGGTGTTGTCACTTTAAAACTTAGCAAGGAACAGATACAGTTAATATTCGCCCAACATCCGCTAGTCCGGAGAATATACGACGACTTAGTGCCAAATAGAAAGAAAGAGGGTGAATTCTGGTCTGATTTCTTCGTAAGCAGACTCTTTCGGAAACTAAAGGGCGAGAAGTTCACCGCCTCGGACGTTGCGGCAATACCTGATCTGGATAAATACCTGGATTATAACGAAGATGCTGATACTGGCCCTCTGTTTGCCGTCCCAAACATTCCACGCTTTCTGGATGTCGAAGGAAACGAGCAAGATCATCCAGAGACATACGGCAATGACGACGAAACGCAACGCCCAGAGAAAGACCAAGGGTTGTTGAGAAAACTTAACACCATGAGTGGGAAAATGATGGCAAATGTAGCTCCTTTCGATAGAAGCAATCTGCATGGACCTGTTGGAATGGACGAAAAGACGTTTGACGAACTCCAACTCAAAGATCTTCAAGGGGCTGAAGTGGATAATCGAATCTCACTCAACATCAAGGAGACACATGGACTATTCGCTGGTTCGTCAGCTCGGAATGGGCAATCATCAACGGTCAGTTCCGCTGCAGCAATGTCAGACTTCAAGCGACAGCTTCTTGAACCTATCGGAACACCACTGGAGTTCAATGACACGTCCAAGCGCCAGGCAGCGAGCACATCAAAAGGCTTAATGAAAAGTATCAAGCAGCGAAGGAGTCTGTTATCCATCATATCCGATGCCGATACAGGACTTTCTCGCCCAACGATTGACTCCGCAATCATGACCCATAACACCACCATCGAATTCTTACATTACTTTTGGGACGTGTATCTGTCTGGAGATGAAGGTCGAACCGGAGAGCTTGCAAAACTTGTGGAGACCCTTCACAAATCCCTTGAGCGAATAGAGGCTGTAGCAACAGAGGCAGACACAGAGCTTCAGCAAAAGCAAGAGGATCAGCGTTTGAAGGATCAGGAATTCTTCAAAAGAACCGGTAAACGTATAAGAGCACAAAATGATGCGTCAGGTGGCGGCAAAGCTCTACATGACCTGCTGAAATCTACTGAAATGGCAGTCAAATATGCGGAAACTCAGTATCAACGAACGTACCAAGAACAGGTTGCTCAGAATGGAGCACAAGTTCAAACTTAATAGATCAGAGAAGGGACTCTGTAATTGATGAAATCATTTGATCACTTACCATTCTCCAGATTTTAGTACGTCTTCTCACTTGCCATACTGAATGAACCTACAAAGGTTGTCGAAGGTAAGAGGCGACAGGAAAGGTAGTTTTTACTAGAACTCTGAACTCAAACGTTGTTGATCTTGAAGATCTTACGATTATGTTCTAGACCTTGGGCCTGGACTTTGGCATGCAGCCTTACCTTATGCACAATCTGGTTGGCCACTTGGTGTTTTTGCGCACTTAATGAACATGGCACCTATCCCCAAAATATTTCTCCGTTCCTCCGCTCTGCTCATACTATAAATGCTTCATGAAGCTTTCATTTCGAATGCGTGATAGTGCAATCGCCAAAAAAAGAACAAGAAACGCAGGAATGCTTTGGCAAAGTCTACAGGGCGATTCCGAGAAAGTTCGGAGGATGAGTTGGCGGCAATCGCGGAACTACCTCACTTTCTGCGTTGTGCAAACGCTTCCATTTCCATCAATTTACGCTCTCATATCAAAATGTTATACCGTCAAATCAATAATGACAATCGCCAAGATGAGCCACGTCAATATTGTAGCCCATGTCCCAATAAAGATCCATTTTACCTGCAAGCCATGATCCAGTTTTGCACTACTGAGATGCCTCAGATGCTGGTCTTTGTATGACGCAACTATCCTACATACTATATAAATGGAGTGGCCTGATGTTTCTATGCCTTGACGTCCCCACAGTCTTGTCACTAGGCATATCTTATTGGTGCGGCAGAAACAACTCTAGACGTTATAAGCAGACATTGATGCGAATCCAGGTATGTATGAATGGTTCTTGAGTAATTCCTATAAGTCGCAGCTATGCACCAAGTTACTCTGTTCCGGTTCCGCCCATGATCCGTCTAGTCCTCTCGAAGACGTCCGTCGTAATTCACCCCTTGTAGTACGAGGGTATGCAAATAGCAACAGAGCATCTCACGCATCTCAAAATGTTGACAGCGATCGAACTTCAAGGCAATACTTGGCTGGAAAGTGAAAGAATATTTGGCTAATATATGCTCCTAGGTCTCCAAACAGTCCGAACTGGACGACTGTACCATCATGGTCAGGATGAAAATGCTATGCATGATATAATATACTTGGACAAAGTCAACAAGCTACAGGATATCGTAAAAGGTCATTGATCTCTAGCAAGAGCATTAGGATAATGAAATCGTTCTCTCGGAGCCCACGGCTTGAACCGGGGCTGGTGATATTCGGCCCCGTAAGGCATCTTCTTTGATGGCTGCATCTGGCGCCAGGTATCATCTTGATGTTTGTTGCTGATGAAATAACTTCTGTTGCTTCCAAGGAATATTGACCAACACTGGACTTCGTGGAGTCATTTGAATCCATTGGCATCTTTTGAACCGGTTACGGCCAGGGTAAGTCAATCCTCCAGGACTGCAAATTTGCTCATCATCGATACAGTTCTCGAATAGGATCATACATGGATGTTCGAGGCGAAGTAGGATCACTCCCTATCGAAGGAAGAGTCAGCAGCGAGGTCTTTATCACCATGCCAGCTTGGTAAGCCTTACCGCCCAGGAATTGTGGTGGTGCATGGCTAACGTCCTGGAGGCCAGCATTGGTAGGATAATATCCTGATCCGCGATGGCTTCGATTGCGATTTCGCTCATCACGGTATCGAAAGACATGCCAGAGGCACCAACGAATGACCCAGTTGTCCCACTGGGAGCCGTCTTGAAAGTTGCCCTTGGCATACTGCTCGCGGGTGGTGGGTGAGGATAAAGCGTAGATCTCGCAGACCGCTTTGTACTGTGCTGTTTCCATGATCATATTTGACGAAAATGGAGGCTTCAGGCCTGGTGTTGACTGTGCTTGGGGCGTCAAATTTTCGAAAACGCACATTCTTTCTCGAGCAGCGGCAGCCTCGTCCTGTTACCAAAATCAATTTGCGTCCAGCCTAAAGCACGATAAGAATAACATACCATCATGTCTCGATAAACTCTTCTATCTTGGGAGTTGTCCTCGCACAACCGCATGTGTTCTAGAAACTCCTTTTTGGACTTGCTTGGTGATAGTCGACTGAGTGTCATGGTGGATGGCTCTCCAAATGATATGATTATATCCAACAGACTTGGAACCATCACAGTTTTGAAGATATACTGAGACTGTTTTTGGAGGTTTATCGTCGGTATGTCGATCGAGAGAAGGCGATTGTTGTTCAAGCTGACCATCATAGGCTAATCAACCACGTCATGTGATTACTGGATATAAATGATGGGACGATGGGGAATGATTAGGCACAGGAATGGTGCTGTATAAGAGGGGCGCTCTTGGATCGACTGCAAGAGCCGAAGGACTATCCTATGAGAGACAACAAAGTGGTGCTTCCAAGGCGCCGGAGTTCAAGGGCGGAGCGGGTTGGTCGGATGCTGAGGATCGCTTCCCGAAGAGAGAATGCAGTCGAAGTGGGCCACTCTCTAATAAGAGGATTACTGTACGGTCGTTGGATGCCCAATGTCGAAACTGCTTTGGTAATGCAGGGTGTCGCTCTTAGCCCCCTTTCAGTGCCCGAGTGCTTGAAATGGGTGGTCTGATGATCAATACGAACAAAAGATGTGTCCAAGAGCAACAAGATTGAGAATTGAGTCGATAGACAGAGGGGACAAGAAGAAGAAACGGCTAGGCTATGTCGGTCTTATTATCAAAGAATATGAAAAGAGAAAAGAATCATTGGTGAAGCTTCTGGGAAAGACAGAGGATATGCAGGATCGGAAATCCGTCAGCACTTCGCCTAGCAATAACCCTCGGATCAGGTACATCAAGCCAGTGGCATATCCAACCACACGATCCTCGGCTGCCGTCAGTGAAATATCTCCGGTAAGAGTGGCTCGAGTGCATACCCTCGACATCATCCTGAATGAGAAGCGCCTCAAGACGCTAAGGAGGGTGTCAATTGGGGGTATCCACTTGGCCCAATGTAAAATTGACGACAATCGGTGTCGAAGTCTTGGGAGGATATGGTGGCTAGAGAAAGCTAAGGAGGTTTTGGAGACTATGCAGACATGCCGAAGCTCTTTTCCACACATCTACGAGAAATGGCTTGAGCCTTGACAGCACGCACTATACAACAGTATACCGTGGGGTGTATCGCTAGTCTTCATACCAGGAGCTGTATTATGACGCATACCAGCACCCAGAGCCTGATGCTGGCCAGACTACTCTAAAGCTGGAGGAGTAGAAGAGAGTTCGATCCGCAAGTGTATTGGAATCATTTGTTATGGCCCTGCAGGGTTGGGCAGCATCGGCACACCGTTTCCGGTAGTAGGAAGTCTTGGTGCAGGAACCGTATAGTAGGTGATGATACGAATTAGAGGTGAAATTTCTGTAGCGGCGTAGACTGGTGAGGGAAAAATGGTGGCTTGCAGCCAGCCTGGAAACCCAAACCCAAACAGAAGCAAGGTTGGCACTCTGCATGTTCAATTTGACTTTTGAGTTATCAGACCACCCATTAATTGAGACCAGACCTGAGAGACGTGACAATCGACATGGACATCTCAACCTTCCGTCTGTCGTGAAGTCGAGAAAGGCGGTTTCTGGATATCGAGTTGAAAAAGGTATGATTGACAGGGCGCAAAAGCAGGCTCCAGTAGTATTGGAGAAACAGCCTGCATTACGCAGAAGGCAGCGGTTGCGTGCATAAACTCTGGTAAGCTCGAGGGCAGAGTTCAACGAAAGGAACTTTTACTATCTCGTTCACACCGGCGCAATTCGAAGCAGTGAGGTTGGCGAAAGCCGGGATCTTCAGCTGCGATTGACTGGCGACTGGGCCTAGAACAACGCCGCCGATGAGAGCTTGTAAGGCAAGATCGTGTCTGCGCTGGCTGCTGCAAGGCGTCGCCTTACTGGGAAATCACTCAAATCCAATAATCTTAGACCCTGCTCGACTGTCCAAATAAGGATTTCATTGTTGATCTGACACTTTGAAGGTTCGTTCTTCGAGAGTCGAGACTGACAGCAGAAGGCTAGAGGTGATGGAAATAGGTCAGCGACCACAAATACAATGATCTAGTCGTCGATAGACTCAGAGAACATCTGCGTGTAGGCTGAGTTGCAGTCCTGGAGCAAACAGATGATACTGATTTACCGCATAACATTGCTCACTTGGGTATTGCTACCTCCTGAAGCAGTGGAGAAAAACCAACCAAATTCAGAATATCGCGCTAGTGCATCTTGTCCACGAGGTCCCGGGATGAGCTCGTGTATGCCGCTTCTCCACTATGCTAAAATTTAGCCATTATTTGGTTACGAATCCAGCAAAACCTTGAATCTCTCGCCGTCGATTCGAGTTTAGTGTGCCATATGGCAATGGAACTGACGCAATGCAAGGCAACGCTTCGTACTTTTTCTCGCTTGCTGCAACAAAAGACTGGGCAAGAGGAGAGACATACATAGTACCTTTAGCACTTGGCGGTTCGTGTGCTTGAAGTAGGATGTGATACCCTTCCAGTATCCAGGTAGCCCCAGTCCTGTCCATAGCAGAGCCAATGACTTACCTTGCTCGTCGGTTAAAGCTCGACAATCGCCAAATCGAGGCTAAAGTCTAGTCCCGCTTGGGCTGCTGCTCAGTCGGAAGTCCCAACCCGAGCTGATGGATCGTGGAAACGGCCCGCTCAAACCCAGCAAAAACGTGGTTCTCACATCTTTTGGTAAATCGTAATTGTCCTTGTTCGCTATCATTGGTTACACCTTGCTCACCACACTCCGCAAGGTTTGCTTTGGAGATCTTTCCTTGATCTCCAATTGCAAAACGTAAAGTCAAGTAAGCGAAGATCAAGTCGGGACACGGCGACGCCGAAAGTGTGGGCTCTCTTAAGATTCAAGCTAAACAGCCCTGCGAGTCAAAGCCAACATAATATGCCAACCACACTCATGCTCAACCTAGTTCGTGGTTGAAAAATGGCCTGATTCCAGCTCCTCACGTCCAAGTCCGCAGGCTTGCCGCCAAAGGTTGGACGGTATCGGAGTCTACCGAGCCACAAAGTCTTGACTGTTCACCACAGTGAGCCAGTGACCACCCACATTCGTCCGTCCGATAAAGCTCGGAGGTTTTCTGTTCTTCTGGGCATATCGATTCATCGAATAATCGAACGAGGGCCAGCATGCTTGCTTTGATAGTTGCAGGCCGGCTGCACACTAGCTGCCGCGTTGGGACCAAATTCTCTGATTCGGGACACCAACACGCGAGCGACAAGGAAGCACCTGCAAGCTGATGGGGTCACAGCAGCTGGGTTCAACGACAGAAGCACAGTGCAGGTATCAAACCTTCTTTTGTTCTGCCAGTTACCTTGTGATGGGCGTTGTCTTTTACAGTCGAATGCGTCAAAAGGGGCAAGAAACGTGGAATGCAATGCAGGTGCCACATGGGTAATGCTTTTTCTTGTGGCTTGAATCCAATCGAAAGGTTTCCACGTGGCATGTGGAAAATAGAAATACAAAAGTATCCGCGATCGTTTCGATGGTCTGAAGCAATGCGCATCAAGCTACTCTACTTTAGGAGCGCTGCGTGATGCTACCGAGATGTCTCTTCCCTTATTCTTTGTTGATATCCATATTACCAGACACAATCGTCCGAGTGCATTAATGAGCGGTGAGAAGTTCAATATCTAGCTGTGATACACGATAGTATCAGTGGGTTTTGTTTGGTCTCTCTAGATTACAAGTCTGGCGTGCTTGAACATTGGGACCAGATATTTCATACAATGGAAGTCTTCCACTCTGACTCCTCTTAATTCGATCTATCGTTTTTTGAATAGTAATAAAATTTGTAAGATATCTAAAGAGGAGCAGCGATTTGTGTATTTTGAAAGGGGGTTGGTTTTACTTCACACCCTCCCAGTCATGTCTCTCCAGAACTGCCGCCAACCATAACCTTTCCTCGCAATATCTTCGTCATGCACTTTTGCCGGTGTCTTGTCAAAATTGCTTAGCAAACCACCTGGTGGTCCCACCCCGATTGTGGTAGGGTATGGCGAGGCCACCACAAGCGCGCGTTGGCGTATCTCTGCGGGCAAAAATGGGGCCACCTCTGCATAACAAGCCTTAAGCTCGCGTTCTAGACTAAAATAGGGTTTTTGAGCTAGCTGTGGAGCTATAAGGTTGTACGATCGAGTGATTGAGTTGAGGTTTGCAATAGAGTGTTTGTGAAAGGAGTGCTCTGTTGCTTCCCAAGCAGTATCTCGAAAGGGTAGACGTCGACGCATGCTGGGGCGTCGCGTGGGTTCTTGTTCCACTGCGCCTGAGTCTTCGCTAATGCTGCTTCTTGACTTGCTAGCTGAATGCGAGGGCTCGAGTTGACCGGAAAGAGATATCTGAGAGAGATGAGCGTTTTGAGATATTGGTTCCAGCGTTTCTGGTTGGAGGGGCTCTTTATCGGCCGGTTGAAGGAGATTATCTTGCTCTGCCAATGCATACTCATGTGCTCTTTGCACCTTCTCATCCAGCGAACCACCCACGGCCGCGATCATTCTCGCCGCATGTCGTTTCCAATCATTGCGCATACGGAGTCTAAACACACGCACCGCAGTCGCCAACTCCTGCTGCTTTTCAATCCAAGGTGGCACAATATCCTGCTTCTTGATCATTTTGTTCATCAGATACTCCGTCGTATCAATAAATGGACTACTCGCATTATAATCACGCTCCAGTTCCTTTCCCCGCGGCAAGTTCTTGAATTTCCCCCGTGCAATTGCTTCGTCAATCCTACGATTCGCCAGTGCAGCCAGCCCGCCCAATGTCGCTGGTAATTCCCGCGCACTAGGCTCAAAGCGCGCCTTCATCTCGTCCGACAGCTGCTGCCGCTCTTTCTGGCTCAAGCCTGCCTCGCGTGCCTGAGCGTACTGCGACGAGCGTTCCTTTGCACTTGCGATGCGGGCGCCAGCTGATGGTTTCCGGCGCACCCCTACTAGACCCTGAGGCGCGATCCGTGGTTCCGGGGCAGATGAATGGCTGCTCTTGAGTGGTTTGTGCGCATCATTTAGCATGCGTAGGGCTGTATCGGCCAATGCTTCATTGCCAGTCCATGGCTGGGCGCTGGCGAGATCACGCGTCCCATGACCAGCGCTGCTGCGAAGGTTGGCCTCGGCAAAGGCTTGAGGATGGCTGGTCTGCAGGTTGTTGGCGAGAGCAATGCGTGCGGCGAGGCGGTCGCGTAGCTCGGCGGAAAAGCTGGCATCATCTAGGTTGGTGGTGCCCGATTCCAGTGCTTCTTCGGTAAGTTGCTCCAGGCGAGCACTCATGGCCCCCTGAGATGGCTCGGAAGAGGCATCTTCAGCCTGCTGTGATACTTTGACAGTCTCTGGAATAACCTGAGCGCTCTGTGATGGCTGGGCAGACGTGTTCCGAACTTGTTGAGGTATCTCAAATGTTTTTGGGCTGTTATCGCGAGCTGGTGCGTTGTTGGATAATCGTCGACGACATTGTGCCGCCAACGAGAATCGACCAGGGCCGGGATTGACTAGTCGTACTGTAACTCTTGCTATTGGCATATAGATGGAATTACGAGACTCAATAGAGCAGAGTATCACCAGTGACTGAATATTGTGAATGGAATAGGTTTATGAGGAGTGGAGTTGAAGAAGGCTTGGCATATTCGTAGATCGATCTTCCCGACCCTTCCGCTGCAGATCTTCACGTGGCAAAACGTGGAGAATTAAGGGACATTCCAACATGAGAAGGCACGAACGTGCGAACGACTAACACTTAAAAATAGTGTTCCAGGATATGATATAGCATAATATATAGTAATGATAACATTGAATGAGGGTCGTGATCAACTAGGACACGGAAATACCGGGGAGAGACTTTATTCACAATTAATACTCCATTATGATTGCAAGAAAACACGAATTGTTATAGGCTAAAATGTACACTTGGAGAACCGTATTGAACAAAAACAGCATTTGATGAGTTACAATAGTAAGCCAATGAACCGGCAACACCAACCTCTGCACGCCCACCGATTATCTTGATGCACAAGTCATTTGTATTCATCTCCAGAGTCAATCATCTCTTCGTCCTTTTTATTCCCCCTTGAGTTTGTCTTGCTTGACAGTGAACGCCATCTCCAACAAACTCTTCTCCTCGTTTTGATGAACATTCTTCATACCGGTTGCTACACTAGCACTTGGATTGCGACCAGCGTACATGACGTGGCGGCGGTTGTGGTACTCGGTGGAGTTCAAGAGTGTCTCAATACGTGGTTGCATAAAGCTCCACGCACCAGCATTGAGGGGCTCTTCTTGGGCCCAGACGATGTTCTTTGCGTTCGGGTAGCTGTCCAAGTTCTCTTTTAATTGGGCCCATGGGAAGGGATGCATTTGCTCCACACGAGTAATTGCTGTAGTCTTGTCTTTGATTTCGTCTCGGTACTTCGACAGGGCGGCCCACACTTGGCCAGAGCACATGATGACACGCTCAATCTTGTCGTTAGATTCAATTGCACCAGTTTCATGACCTGGATCTGGGATGATCCATTGGAAGTATGATTCGCCAGTGAATTCGTCCAACGAAGAACGGGCAAGAGGATGTCTAAGTAAGCTCTTGCTAAAGAAGAGGATCAATGCTATTCAATGATTAGTATTAAGACTCAGCCAAAAGCAGTAGCGTACGACTTACGTTTTCTGAATTGGCGGTTCATTTGTCGGCGAAGGATGTGGAAAAGATTGCTTGGTTTAGTAAGATATGCCATTTGCATGTTGCAGTCTTGATGTTGACGATCAAGTTTATCGGGACTAGGGAATGTTCGAGGGTCTTCGTTACACAATTGAAGGAAACGTTCCATACGGGCTGAGGAGTGCTCTGGACCTTGGCCATCATAACCATGAGGAAGATTCATGACCAAACCAGAACGTTGAATCCATTTGACCTCACCGGAGGCAACGAACTGATCGATGATGACTTGGGCATTGTTGGCGAAATCGCCAAATTGCGCTTCCCACATGACCAGAGCATTTGGCGAAGAAAGTGAATAACCGTACTCAAATCCGAGCACACCATATTCACTAAGTGATGAATTGGCAATGACAAATGAGCCTTGGTCCTTACTGACATGTTGGAGTGGAGTGTAGGTTGTTTCATTCTCTTGGTCGTGTAGAACAGCGTGGCGTTGAGAGAAGGTACCACGTTCAACGTCTTGACCCGAAACTCTGACGTGATGACCTTCTTGACATAGGGTACCAAAAGCCATGGCTTCGGCAGTAGACATGTCGATGTTTTTGCCTTCGTTGACAGTCTTTGTTCGGCCGCCTAGGATACGCTTGAGATTCCGATGAATATTGAAGTCTTCTGGAGTCTCGTTGAGGGCGACACCAATTTCCTTCAGCTTTGCTTCATCATAACCGGTAGGAGGATGTGGAAGCACTTCAGTAGCAAGTTCCTTGGGCGATTTGAAACCGTTCCATGCAGAAGTTAGCCACTCCTTCGCTGAAGGTTGGTAGTCCTTGCTTCGTGTAAATGATTCCTCGAGCATACCCCAAACCCATTTTTTGTGCTCATCGATATCTTCCTTGGTAAACGCGCTTTCAGTCAGCAACTGATCGACATATTTGTCAAGAGCTGGTTTTTGCTGTGCAATCTTCTTGTACATGAGAGGTTGAGTGAAAAATGGTTGATCAGTTTCATTGTGACCTTGTTTCCGGTAGCAGACGAGGTCAATAACCACATCTTTATGGAACTTGGCACGCCAATCAGAAGCTAGTTGACAGATGAAATTGACAGCCTCGGCGTCATCTCCATTGACGTGGAAAACGGGAGCATCGATGGCTTTGGCGATATCAGAGCAGTATGGTGTTGATCGAGAAAAACGCGGGTCAGTGGTGAAACCGATCTGATTGTTGACAACAATGTGAATGGTTCCTCCAGTATGATACGAAGGGAGTGTATGGAATCCCATAGTTTCGTATACGACTCCTTGACCAGCGAACGCAGCATCTCCATGAAGTAGTACACCCATAGCAGACACTGCTTCTTTTTCATCATGGTTGTAATGAAGGATGGCGCGAGTTTTTCCGAGGACGACAGGATCCTCAGATTCCAAATGAGACGGATTGGCGACAAGTGATAACTGTACACGTTTGCCGGATGGAGTTGGTCGTTCAAAGTTCATACCAAGATGGTATTTGACATCGCCCGAGCCTTCATCACCAGGTTCAGAGCTTCCAGAAAATTCGCTGAAGATGGACTCGTTTGGTTTCCGAACGACATTACTTAGTACATTGAGACGTCCACGATGAGGCATGCCAATGACAATGTCCTTGACTCCGTAATCGACACTACGGTCAATGAGAGCTTTCATTCCAGGAATCAAACTTTCTCCTCCTTCAAGACCAAAACGCTTGTCATTGGGATATTTTTGAGCGAGAAAAGCCTCAAAACTGGTACCCCAAATCAAACGATCCAAGATGCGGCGCTTCTCGTCAACTGAATATTTATAAGGGTTCGGAACTTCGATACGCTCTCGTAGCCAATCGCATTGATCGCGATCTGGAATGTGAATATATTCAACACCATATGATCCACAGTATATCTTTTCGCAAGCGTCGATAATTTCGCGTAATGTCATCTTCTCGCGCTTGTCGGATCGGAACCGTGGTAAAATACCGGGACCAAGGGTAACTTCTTGGTCCATATCTTTCTCTGTGAAGTTGTAATGGGACAGTTCAAGCTCCTTAATCTTACTGTAGCCAAATGCTTCTGCTTCACCACGTATTTGTAGGGGATCGATCTTTGCTTTATGATGGCCACGAGCCTGGTAAGCTCTTACGAGCAACTGAACTTTCAAATGGTTCATGAGATCAGATCCTTGACCAATGTTCATGCCCAGTCCAGGCTCGTATGCGGGAAGTCCTCCGGATGGTGGAGGGATGATAGTAGGGGGTGGTTGAAAAGCCTGACTGATAGGCATGTCGCCGTGCTCCATGTTGTGGAAATAGATTTGCCATGATACGTGAACGCTTTGAGGGTCTTGTTTCCATGCCATGTACATCTCATCAATGTAATTGGCAGTGTTACCTTGGAGGAAGGAATCGTTTGGATCCTAGAGCTTTCGTTAGCGCGATAAAGAGCTTCGGGCTTTGTTAATATCGCCATTGACGCGGAACATACAACACTCGAAACTTCGCTTTTCGTTGTGTCATCGGAGGTAGTAGCATAACCTCGTTGCCATCTCGAGGCGCATTGTATCGAAGATCGCTGGATAGCGCTATTAAAGGTTGTGAAGACAGGAGCTCGGGGCGAGCGAACGCCCCGTCGCAGCTGGTTACCGCATCGTCTCAGGGACGCAGCAAGCATTGCGAACAGACGATATAGGGAAGAAAAGGGCTATAAGGGAGAAGGGAGAAGTGGAAGAGGTATTCCAGCAGTTTAGTGAGGCAAATGGAAGATGTCACAGAGTTTACATGTTTGGCTTGAAGCTCTATCCGGGAATACAACCAGCAGCCAATAGGACGGCGGGAGGCGTAGGATGACACATCAAAACAGGTCTTGGCAAATTATATCAATAGAATCCTTGAGAATCTTACTTGCTTCAACTTTGCTATGATCGCTTTAACCTACATATTACTGCTTCCTCATACGCATGATTACCGTACTCTTGCCTGCCTTTCTGGGCCTGCATCTGGCTTATATACATAACACAGCCAATAGCACGATGAACGACAATGCGATAGTGAGAAAGCTAGTCCATTCTATCCTCCAAATAGCCATTGTGAAGAGAAAGTGGCCCGTAATAATCGGTACTATGGGATATGGGATACACAAGTAAGCATCAGTTCACTTACGAACAAAACTTACACTTTCAGTCGAAATTCAAGGTTTAAAATTCATGTCATTGCATTTGCTTATGCTACGGAGTACTTCTATAACATACTAGTGCCTACGACGTGCGCATCCTCGAAGCCTGCCGCTATCTCGGCTTCAAATGCTAAAGCCTTCATCGACAATGCTCACTTGGTTGAGGGATTTGGCGAGATAGTCTTGTTGGGAAACTTGCGGAACAGGTCGGCGACATGATCGATTGGAGCTGTCAACAGTCCCATGACTGTCTCGAATGGAGGATGCTCTCCAGCACTTGGGTGGCTGCGAGATGGAACGAACGCCTTTGTCCTACCGAATGACTTAGCCATGGACTCGGACTCTCCAGCCATGGACTGAATCGCGGCTTCCAAAGCCGGAAGATCGTGCTCCTCCTCCTCCTTGATATGCTCGGACAGGGAAGCCCAGAGTTCTTTGAGCTTGGGAACATATGCTGGATCCTGGGGCTTCATGTTCTGGAAGGCTTTGAGCATTTCCTTGACCTATCTGTAGCGTTAGGACGAGCAATTGACAAGACAGGATGGGAGGCTTGCCTGGTGATGTTCTTTGCGGTCGGATTCAGCCATCTGCTTTCCCTTATCGCCCATGTACTTCTCAAACTTGGGATACACCACAAGTTCTTCACCAACGGAATGGCGAGCTAGCTCCCAGGTGAACTGGTTGCCGAAGCGCTGCTGATGATCATGGTCTGTGGAGTTGATCACTTCATTGTAGTACTGCTCAAGCTCACGGTGGTCCTTGATGATGGCATCTGAAATGGTAGACATTGCGTAGATTCTTTGAGCAAATGGTCGTTGGGCAGAACGGAGAGTGTGAGGATTGAGTGTTACGCGAGAAGCAGTCTGTAGAGCAAAGCGCATTGTGAATAAGGTAGGAGAGTGTTCGTAAGTGTAGGGTGCTAGCAACTGTCAAATACTGCGCTTGTGATCAAATTTCGAGAGCCCAATGATGAGGGTGGGATTGTAGGAACTGCCCTTTCATTTGTTGAAAGGGATACACAAAGACCATCGTACATGCTTGAACAGGCCATGACGTATCAATGTGCTCCAAACGGAAGGATCAATGCTGGTATGAGCAAAATGTCAATGCTGAGTCGTCAGTGAATGAATCGATGATCTAAGAAACTGAGATGAAGGTTTCGCCATTATGATTGTGAACTTCATGATTGGACACCGAGCTCAAGCATCCAGGTACACATGCAATTATGGTATTGTGCATCCGTCTTAGTCTAGCTGATCACTACCTACCAAGCACATACTATAGTATAATTGAGTGCTTAGCCATGCAAGTGGCTAACCTTGTAACTTCATACGATCAATTGAAAGCTGGAGCCCCCACTGACAGCACAGGAAAGGTTGATGGTATCTGATCAATAGAGTCAGTCTGCTTGATACGCTGCAAGATCAATATCGTATGAGCAATCGGGGCAAGAAAAAGGTAGTAGGACGGCGTGAAAGGATCGATATCAGGAGGCACTCAGCTCACGCTTTTGCAGTTGTGCCCCTTGCAAGTTGCAACTTCGTCGATGGCGATGGATGGCATACACACTCTGACACTCAAGACATGGACTTTCGCCTTTCGCAAGCTGAGGTCGATGTCAATCAATTTTCGATGGATTCATGATCGATTGTTTCAACATCCCTGCTGTCGATCGTGCCGTTGCGGGTGAGTTTGTGCTGGCGGCAGTTACCGTGGGTATGGTATTCTTGGCTTTGATATGGGATTTTCAGCTTTCCCATGCACTCATGACATGATAGAACCTCAACACAAACCACGCAACTTTTGCCCCTTCGTCATTATCAATGCAAGGTGTGCTATTCGCAGGGACATTGGAAAGCCTGCTTGGCGTGCAGTGATTGTTCAAGAGCATCGATGTTTATCATCCACGAACCACAACTTTACTCACAGAAAGCACATCGTGAAAAAGTCCACATCAGAAGCATCCCAAAATTGGTCACTGTATTACATGTCTGATGGAGGACGCAGAATCGTGGGTTGTTCAGGGGCAACACGATGTCTCTCTGTTTACATCATTATTGAGATCATTTCGGAGCGAGTCAAACCTCATAGGATCATGTTATGAAATGAGGATGAGCCATCACAATTGCTCCATCCCTTGTTCATTTATAATCATGTATGATCTGAAAAGGCTCTCCCAAAGCTTTTAAGAAATGAAGACGCTTTACTGTGTCGGTTGGTCCAGCGGGCCCATTTGACGTTGTAAGACTTTACACTCATGCAAGAGCATTCGATTACATAGAATAACCAAGGGAGTACTTCAAAAACATTGAAAATTTAGGTAAGGCAAGGTTTGATGTCATATAACTCATGAATCAATTCAAGCCTCTAGGCGGGACATCTTCTTGTGGTAAGAAGATACTAAAACTAGTACACAAATAATAGGATCAAAGAGAGCCATGGCATACAGACTCCATACAAGGTCACCCGCAGACCAGGCCTCAGCCCATCATAAATTAGTCCCTCCGACTACTAGTCGGGCGAATCCGACGAGACTCCTTCATAGCGGTTTTACAATCCTCACAATACCACTTGGCAGTCGTCGGCGCCTCTCTGAGTCCCGCGCACCTAAGATGGAACCATTGACGAGCGCACGTCGCACTATCACACGCTACCATCACGCCGTAACTAACCTCATTACAATAGCAATACCGCGGTTCGTCCCCATCAGCTTCTTCCTCTTCGTCTTCAACATCTTCGCCGTCTGCTTCATCGCCTCCATTTTCGACTTTGCGGGTTGCGACGCGCTTCCGCTTCTCGCGTACCGCGGTAGTGCGTTCAGCTCCCCCAGATTCACTAGAGGCGTGGCTTCCGTTGCCAGTCACGCTTTCTTTGGCGCGTGCCGCCCTGCTCGGAGCGCGGGCAGCATCATCTGGAAAGGCACCGACGACTGGTGTTGCTGTTTTCGAAGCTCGCCCGGTACGTGTTGCAACAGGGACTGATTGAGCTGGCTCTACCTCAGCAGCTGGAGCATCTTCCGGTGTGTCCACCTCTTCCCTCTTAAGGATAGATGGAGCTTCCACCGTTGTTTTGCCATTACTCGCCGAGGTGTCCGCCGGTGGTACAGTCGCGGACTTTACTTCATTTGGCATTGTAGCAAGAGGTGAAGGTGCCCCTAGCGCCGAAGGAACATTGGCTCGCATTGTAGCCGTGGAAGAAGATGGTCGCGCAGTTGCAGTTTCTGCCAGAACTTGTGCAGCATTGCTTTGCGAACCATTTCTTCCTCTAGAATGACCTGCACGTTGAATTGGTTCTCTGACGTTGAAGGTGCCGACCAGTGGTGACGAAAAGGGTCGAGGAGACTTGCCATCGGCTACTTGCAAACTATCAAATGTTAGTGTTATAACTTGTAAGATGAACGAACAGCACGAACCGTTTTTTAGAAGGAAGCGGACCAGGTGCAGCTTTCCGCTTCTTCTGAGCTTCAACCCCCGGTGTCGGGCTACCAGCAGGTCGTCTTTGTCCACCTAGCGCAGTGCTGATTGATCTCTCCATCGGCTGAACAGTGGGTGCCGCCTTTTTGCGCTTGCCCTGCCCAGTGCCATTGGCAATTCCCAATCCAGTCGATCTTGGATCGGCAATGCCTTGCGTTTCAGTAGTTTTAGCACTCTTCCCTTTAGGCTTGCGAGCCATGGGGCGCTCTTCAAAGTCTGAATCCTGATGTTGATTACGGTTCTTTCGCGCCATCAAGGCTTCTTTGCGTAGCTCGGAACGAGCACCATGATCTCCATCACCAGATCCTCCAACGTAATTGTTTGCCGCTGCCGCTTCTCTTCTCGGGCGCTCGTGAACCGGCTTCTTCGTTTCCTTTTCCGTGACATATGCCCAATGATTTGGGTTTCCGAGTCGCGCTTCTTTGCTAACTTCCTCTGAGATATGGACGAAAGAGCTTTCGAGGCGGTCAAGCTGTCGCGCCAATTCCATGTTCGCAGTTGAGAGAACAGCAATTTTCTCGTCAAGCACCGGACCCATTGAATGAAGACTAAAATTGAGACGTCGATAAAGAGGTAATCGTTCCGACTCTGGTAAGTCGGTTGGAGACTCAGCGGAAACCGAGTCGTCGTGGGAGTTGGAGGAGTCGCCGTTGGTAAGGGTTGTAGGGGCTCGTTGTGGTAGCTTGGCCATCTGCTCAGCTAGACGGGCTAGATCCTCCTCTGGCTGGTAGAGTTTAGCCTCGACTTCCTTCATCATAGAGAAGTGTCTCATGATTTCGCGAGGTAAGGCATCAACAGAATCGGTGAAATGTGTCAACGCAGGGAAGAAGCCTGGCTGCGCGTCGGTCGGTGTCGAGGCCTCTACGGGGTTGGAAAAGGTTCGAGCATAGTAGTTTTGAGGCCTGGGAGCAGTGGTGCGAACAGCCCGGGCGGACTGTCGACGACCACCCGTCACAGACATTATAAATCAAGACTTTCAGCTTGTAAACGGGACAAGATTGAGCGTACTTCTATGAGGACTCGGAGAGGGTGTGAGGGTAGCTTGGGAGGTTGGTTGAGGAGTGGAGTAGAGATAAGACAGACAACCGCTAATGTGAGTGAGCGCCAGCTGAAGAATATTGGACTCTGCAGTATCAGATCAGGAAATGAAGAGGAATTTCGCAATGGTAGTGCGTGTGGAAAGGTAATGTAGAGCTCGTTGGTGTCGCAGGATCCTACAAAGCTGCCAAGCGTCAAGCGCGGAGTTTAGATTCGGAGGCAATGCTTATCGATAAAGCATGATCTTATCTTGATCTCCTCAACCTCTTGTGCTCCCTACTTTCCACTTGAACACTTCAAGTGTAGCATTCACCTTGAACTTCCCATTGTCAGCATCAAGCTGTCCCAATTGATGGCATTGTTGATGTCTCTATGTCATTGACGCGTTAATTAGGCTTGAAAACAGCAATGATGGACCCCTTTAGAGTGCAGTGAGCTCCCGCTCCTCTAGAGCCTTTCATTTCTTATGTGCACGAAGTCTGCTCATTTCTCAAGACCAGCGAGCAATTGAGTTCTGTTAGATATTGCATTTGGACTAATTCTTTCCTCGGCCCAGAGTTGATGTTTACTTGAGCAATGCCACGCTTGTGTACTACGCCTTGACGTCTGTACTGAATACCATCGAACGATATCAAAGCGACATCTCCATTCCCAAAGTGCGTCATATTGCCGACGATAACCGCTTTTGGATCTTGCATGTCCTGAAGTGGTAATAATTGGTCAATGAGTCAATCAGGACAGCTAGGGCCTGTCGACTATCAATACAGCTCCGTACACCATGGGTGTGTACTACTAGCCAAATATCCTTGAGCCTTATTTTGTCTTTGTGGCAATGTCAACTCTTTCAGCAAGAGGCAAGGGCTTTGCAAATGCAGGAAAGATAAGAGAACAATACGAAGAAATCTGGGCCAATGTGTACGATGTCAACACTAACCCTTCCGGCACTATCAATCTGGGCACAGCTGAGAACTATGTTATGCTTAACGCTGTTACTGCATATATCAATGATCATGTTGGTCCAGCAAAGTCAACACTTTGAGAAAAGCAAACGCTGAGAATAATATTAGATAAATTTTAAAGGCACCGACGTTAACTATGGCGAGGGTCCATGGGGAAGTCTTCGTCTACGTAAAGCTTTCGCGAAGCATATGGACAAGTACTTCAAGCCTCATAGGCCAGTAGCTTCAGACGACATTCTCGCTTCTACAGGATGCACTTCGATTTGTGAAATGCTAGGTTTCAGTCTTTTCGAACCAGGAGAAGGTCTGCTCTTATCCAGGCCAATATATCAGGCTTTCCAAGAAGACTTCGGTCTGCGTGCACAGCAAGTGAAGAGATCCAACTCGACCTTGAAAAGCCACTAACTGGCTTGTAGAGTCAAATGCATCTTTGTGCCTTCCAAGGGCATAGATCAATTCTCTATGGACGCTATCAAATGCTACCAGGAAGCTATTAAAGAATCCGAAGCAAAAGGAATTAAAGTTCGAGCAATACTACTTTGTAATCCCCACAATCCACTTGGTCGATGCTACGAGCCGGACGCGCTTGTCGAGTACATGAAACTATGCCAAAAATACGAGATTCATCTTATCGTGGACGAAATATACGCCTTGAGTGTATACAAAATACCAGGCAACAGCAACTCAGGCCCTTTGCCCTTCAAGTCTATACTATCATTTGACACAGCTCAATACATCGACAAAGAATACTTGCACGTCTTATACGGTTTCTCGAAAGATCTAGCCAGCGGTGGCTTACGACTGGGATGTATCTGGACACAGAACTCATCCCTGGTTGACTCCTTGAGCGCCCAAGCATTCTTTAACCAGCCATCAAATTTGTGCGAAACGATAGGCATCTCCATACTGGAGAACGATGATTGGCTAGATAAATTCGTAGCTACAAGCCAAAAGCGACTCGCTGAATGCTCGATGGTGGCCCGGTCACTCCTGGACGAGTATGGGATTGGATATAACAGAGGCGCTTCCGCGGGCTTCTTTCTACGGATTGATTTGCGTCAGTTCATGATGAAAGATGTTGATAGCATTACTTGGGATCATGAGAGAGCGTTTCAGCTGTTATTGAAAAAGCACAAAGTGTATGTGACTGACGGAGAAGGCTTGTCTTCGGAAGTACCTGGGTTCTTTAGGTTGTGCTATGTCAAGCATGAGGCAGAAGTTCGATTGGGGCTGGAACGATTACACGAAGCTCTTTCCGAAGCTGGCACAACAGGCATGGCAGAAGAATTGGATGAAGTCAGAATGACTTGATTGCTTTAGATATGACATTCTTTGGTGGCATAAGGTGATTCGAAATGGAATAAGTACCACACTGGACTGTTAGACGGACAAGACATTCACAAGACGAATCTACGTATACAATGTGGAGAGAGCTAAGAAATAATGAATATGTATATTAGAAATCACGAAAAGTCACATAGACTACCTAGAGCAATACTGTCCCTTCCCATTAGACTAAAATGGAAAATTTGGCCTCGCCACAAGCAGCGCGAATACACCACCCATTACTGGTCTAGCAACAAAAGTAACAGGACCATCCGGGTTCCTTCCATAACCACCATCGATCGTATCGTAGAGATCCGACCAAGGACGACTCGTAGTTGTAGCTTGCAGCCAGCTCACTATATCTTTGATGAAGATATCTCTTGTAGCTGGAGACACTGATGCTGCAGCGTATATTTCCCAATCCGCTAAACACAGAAATTTAGCAAGTGAATGTGGAAGAAGGAAGCTGCTTACTCTTGGTGTAGCTGTGCCTCGTATCCAGTGGCACGCCGAACCTCTGCTTGACGGTGGGATAGAACTTGTCTTGCATTTTATACACCGACTTTGGCACAAGATTGAGATTTAGCTCAAGATCAGCCCACAAATTGTACAATAGTCCATGGGAACTTGAGTCTCCATAGTTCAGTGTCGTATGTGGCGGATTCTGATCTTTCGCAATACCATAGCCTTGCCACTTATTGATGTAGTCTTTCGCAATGGCGTCATATTTAGCACTGTCGCTTTGCTTACCGACCAACTGAGCTATGGCAGACATGGCTTTGATGCCAATGATACCTTTGAGAGCAAGATTCGTTTGATTCTGCAGGCGGCCGGCAAAGTCATCGGTCGACAATTGAGTCGCCGGGATGAGTGAGTCTGTGACGAGATAGGAAGTCCATTGTGCGAGAATGGAATAGTGTTTCTGTAAATAGGAGTTGTCTTTGGCTTTTTGGGCGTAGGCGAGTGTCATGACTAGCATGTCTCCGCATTCTTCGACGGGCATTTCTTCGTCTTTGCCATCTGGGTGACCGGTTGCATTGGGATAGTTGCTTCCTAGATCGTGCATTGAATATTTGTTGGGATAGTGGCCAGATTCTTGGTTTTCGAAAAGAGGATCCAGTAACATCTTCAGCAAATCCGGATTGAAGTAGTTGAGCAGTGGATGCATGGGGAATATCACATCCACGGTCTGGGTGTTGCCGTCCGAGGAAATCTCCTTACAGAAGAAGAATAGTTTGTCTTTTGTGCCTACGAATTGAGTAGATCCGAACGCTTGTCTTACAGCTAGTGAAGTTATTGTCGCATAATCTTGACCTGCAACTGCAACTGAGTCTGATTGAACCTGAACATCCAAGGCCTTGGAGAGAATGCTACTAGTAATGAAATCGTTGTGAAAGAATGCCACCTGTGTGATTATGTTAGTCAAAAGCATTCTCAGAGACCAAAATTACTGTACCGCATCCGACGCCTTGTCCCAAAAAGTCTTCCAGTATGATTTTAGCACCTGCAATCCATTGGATCCAACAAATTGAGCAGCATTGTCCTGATACAAGCCAATCGAGAATAGCGCACGCTTCTGGACACCGCCGAGTTTTCCAAAATCCTTAGCAAAGGCGAAGACTGGCCAGTTGTCGTCAATGTTCCTGTAACGACTATCCACGGTATTGGGAAGTTGGCCATTGTTTGCAAAGGTTGATCGAGCAATGGTATCAGCCGCAGCCTGATATGTCATTTCATCCGTCTTGTCAGTTGTGTAGTAGACATCTCCCCAGCTGGCCATTCCGTTCCCATCGTTACCACTTTCAGCGAATTGAAGTTGTTGTTGTCTCCATACTTTGAGGTATTTCAGATTTCCAACATCCCCATCGTCCCATTGAGCAGGAACGTTTCTTTCCCCAGATGCCCATTCTAGTTTTGTTAGTACGGGGACTCCACACATCTGGCGAACTGAACCTACCCGCGGTGATATCTGAATAGATCTGGACATTGTGAGTTCTTCCATCGATAGACCTTGCTTTGACTTCCATATAAGATGCCACCAAGGATTGACGCTTGTAGTCTTTTGGCGTGATAGGTGATAGAAAGTTGATGACAAGTTCTACCTTGTTATCCACGTTCATGGTGAACACGGATTGAGTAGATGTCCAAGTCAAAGAAGTTTGGTTTACAGCCGGATAGTTGGCCCATCCCATCCATTGCCAGGTTTTGCCATCAACTCGAATCAAGCCTTCCCATCCAGTGACTTTGTCTCTGTTCGATATGTTAGTTGCCATATTCTTTCAATGAGATAGATTCATAGAATGAGACCAATACTTACGACCAATGAACAGGCCAAGTGCCTGCTAGATATCCTCCATTGCCTCCATCGACGCCAGCTTTCAACCACGTACTTAGATACGGCGATTTAACAGCAAGAGGAATAGCTGGCGGTCTCAACGGCGTAAAAGATCCCGCTTCAACTAAAATACATAGACTGAGTAAACTGCATAGCAGCATAGACAGAGAAGAGTACATAGTGTGCGATCAATTCTCCATTGACAACCAGACTAACTGCGAGAACTTTTGAAAATAGAATTCGGAATAAATGATTATGCTTATATCCACATTAGTAGTAGAGACAAACGCAAGTCAAGTCAAGTGATGAGCCAGCTCAGTAACCTGACGTGAGCACGAGAGACATATGGTTGTCCAAGGTTTCAACAAACCATCTGAACAACTGGAAACTATGGAAACTACTAGTGGTCAAGCTAGAAACGGTATAACTAGCTATAGAGCAATCCATGTCCTGGTCGTATAAAGATTGGCCCGAATAGAATACTTTAAACCAATTACGCCTCGGGAGCGTATATGACAGTGGCTACCGTTTGTTCTTAAAGCTTGAAGAGAGCAAGGAAGTTCCCAGGGCCAGCCGACGAGCCGAAATTAATAGCATTGTTTATCCAGATTTGTCCCAGATTTGGGATTAGCAGCCGCATTCTAATTGTCCTCGACTAGACTGGAGGCTTTGGGCGGTAGTGATATGGAGCGCTTACAAGTAACATCCAAGGCGAAGATGCAAACGCATAGGATCAGCTTACAGACCCTGCTCAAGCGGCTCATGTTTCCGTCGAAAGAGGTAAAGATTGAGCAGGATGGAGGCACGGGGCAAGGCGCGGGATCTGTTTGTTGAACATATGGTGTAATGAAGGTGCAAACAACACTGAATAGATTAAATGGCATGCGCATAGACCGCAGGGGATGGGTTGATATAGCGCGCAATGACTTCTTTGGGTGGGGAAGTTGGAAAAGGTCTGATGAGCTAGAGAATGCCATGGCGGTTACAACTTGGCAGATATGTAGTGAGACGAATGGATTACCATTACCAAGAGTTGTATGAGAATAGGCTTGTGATGAGGAAGAATGACGGTTTACGTTGGATGTCTTGAAGTTGGGCGAAACGATACATGGATTCTGGCGCTAGACCTAATTGAGATTGCATGATCCGTCTGGTTGCAACTTTTTGTGTCCGACCGCATCAATGCCACTCGACGTGATACACAAAGGCAGCGCGCAGTTCCCCTCCGATTCGAGCTAGGCTACAGGATCAATTGATCAAGTATGAGATCACGACTCCGTTCAACACCACCAACTAATCAGAATCCCCAGAAATTCCACATATCATGAACAACGAACGAACCTCTTAACAACACCAACTCCATCACCAACTTCCCCAACACCACAATCACAATGACAACTCCCAAACTCTCCCGAATACGCCTCCCCCTTTCTCCCAAGCCCACCCTCACCAACTCCACAATCCGCTCCCCCACCGTCCGGCATCACACAACCTCAACAATCAACACCTCCGAAATCAACCACTTCAACGCCCTCGCCTCCTCCTGGTGGGATCCCCACGGCCCATCGCGCCTCCTACATCTAATGAACCCACCCCGCCACACCTTCCTCCGATCCTGTCTCGCCTCGCACCCCACCCAGCCCTCCAAAAATCTCCATCTCCTCGACGTCGGCTGCGGCGGCGGCATCTTCGCCGAATCCGCCGCCCGCCTGCCCCATTTCTCCAGCATAACAGCAATTGACCCCTCGCCCTCCGTCCTAACCGTCGCACAAGCCCACCTCGCCCTCGACCCACCCCTCCACGCCACCAACAAACTCACCTACCTACAAAGCTCCATCGAAGACCTACCGCGCACCAAACAATACGACGTAGTCTCCATGTTCGAAGTGCTAGAGCACGTATCGAACCCCTCAAATTTTCTGCGCGAAGCAACCCAGCGGGTAAAGCCGGGCGGTTGGATAGTAGGGAGTACGATAGCGCGGACGTGGACGAGTTGGGTGGTGACGAATGTTATTGCGGAGGAGGTGTTGGGGGTTGTGCCGCGGGGGACGCATGATTGGCGGAAATATGTTAATGAGTATGAGTTGAGGGCTTGGTTTGTCAAATTGACTGCTGGTACGGATGTTGGGGGGATGGATGGTGGGAGGTGGGATTTTAGGAGTCAGGGGGTGGTTTATGTGCCTGGGTTTGGGTGGAGGGTTGTTGAGGGGGGAGAGAAGTTTGGTAATTACTTCTTTGCGGCGAGGCGGATGGAGTGAGGGAGCAGAGATGAGATGGGAAGGGTGTGGAATGTGTACTATTATCACCTGTGTTTGTATCACTACATGGAAGAGAAGTCTATGGAGATATGCTAGATTAATGTTACATAAGATTGGACTATACAAAATCCTTTACATGCAATTGAGGTTTTCCCAATCCTCTACGCCATTGAACAATCCCCCAAAACGCCGCAGAAGGGATATGCGCTATGAAAGATGTAAAGAGTGACTGGGTTGGGAAGCATCATCACTAGAACTTCCGTAGTTGTGCCTTTTGTCGATCGCGTACTTCCTTCAAGACTTTGTACGTATCATCCAAACTTGCCATCTGCTCTTCGATTGGCAAATCACTCGTCCCATTTGTCCGGACCATGGCGACCGTGAGATCTTCACGAATGTAGTCCAGATTTGACTTCATCAGAAGCAATTTTTGACCAAAGTCCTTCAGCACATCTTTATGCTGCGTGGTCTGCAATCGCACAGTGCCCAACAAATCCCTGTTCTTCTCGAATTTGGTCAACGCATTCTTGCGAGGCCCCATAATGCGGACCCACGCAGAGCTCAGCAGCTCGTTTTCTTCTGCGTCTTGCTGGTCGACTTCATGGAGAGCGGTGGTGGCGAGATTTTGATAGATTTTGTCGATATCTTCGAATTTTTGATACAGGAGCATGGCGATTTGAAGCTGTGTGCTGATAGAGCTTTCGACAGCGTTTAGAACTTCGTCAAATGTATACTTTAGTTTTTGGCGGTTGCGTTGGGCGGTGGTGCCGCGGAACATGAATTGCATCATGTGGCCGACTGGATTTGGAGTGCCGTCACGGTATTCTGAGATGCCGGCTTGGCTGAGCATTTCTTGGAGATTGTCTGTTATTGTGGTCATGGATCCTGGCTGTGTTGGTTCTAGACGGTCTAGGTATCGTTTTGCCCAATCCATCATGTAAATGATTCTATGCTAATCAGTAAAATGATGGGAGATACAGAATCGATTCACTCACCCATCTACATCACCTTCAACTTTGGAAAAGAAATCAGTCAGATCGATGACTAGCTTCTTCATGATTTCTGACACTGTGTAAAGATCGTCTGCAATCTCCTTGCTCTTGTTCAAATTGGAAGCGTATTGAACACTTGCGCCGAGATCATAGACGGCATAACCTGTCGTCTGTAGCTGATTGATTTGCTTCCGTCCTGAATCAGTGTGATAAATCAACGGCTCAAATGTCTTTGCGACCTCGGCAACCTTTAAAAGGTTGGGAACTGGAGGTGGGCTTGGTGCGCCCAGTAGCATTTTGAGGGTCCAGTATGCCAATATGACAGTAATGAAAGCATACATGAGTGATTTGGAGTTGAATATAACAGAGTCTACCTTTTCGCGCAACCATTGTAAGGCTGATTCGAATGGCTCGGTTCGATGCTGGACTTCTGCTCTGACAGCGAATCGTATAACTAGAGATGTTAATCGATGCTTGTTCGGTTGTTGGCTAAATACTCACAGTTATTGGGAAGTTCTGGCTGGGCAGATGCATCTCGGTCAAGTGTTGAATCTCTTCTTCTCCGTTGAAGTGAAGCAACGCTTTGTTCTCTGTGTTGATCTGGAGTTGGCTCGACACTGTAAAGAGGAGTGCCTTTCTCTGGCGAAACCGGTAGCGGGACATTTGCAGGAATCAAAGTGATGTCAATGTCCTCATCCTCGGTGCCAGTTCTTCGACTTCGGCTTCGCGATTTTGATTTGCGTGGAGTATTGTGTTGTTGCCAGGCGCTAGTTCCCTTGCGCCATGCTGGTGGTGACCATGGAGTAGAGGATCGTTCTGATTCTGCTTCCGAATCCTCTGACCGGTAGTGCGATCGCGTTGATACCATTGAATGCGCCGGGAGGTACTGATCAGGGTCGAAACTCTCAAGTGATACAGCCAGAGATCCAGGATCGTCCAGATAATGGTCGATTTCGGTGGCGCTTCTCGACATCATGGTGGGATATGGATTGTATATTCAAGTATGAACAAAGAGTGCATGCGCAACAGTCACCGTTTGCGCCTTTGTAATCCTTTGTATGGGGCGCTCAGAACATTCGTAGTTGAGACAATGGCGATTGTGATAACAGTGTCCGCAAGGCTGAAAGATGTCGTCCCAGGCACGATATATCTTCTCAGATGTTGTTCAGGGGCAGCAATGGGATTTGGTGAGTCGACAGTATATCCAAACTGGGGAGTGAATTTGATGCAAGAGGTACAGTAGCAGTTGGGCAAGACGTGGGGTTAAATTGAAACAAGAGAGGCTGGGCTGAATGCTGGCACTCCTCGCAAGGGATATCATCGATTGGATGAAAACGCATCTCCCAGACATACGCTACTGCAGGCTTCAAGTCGCGGGAGTTGACTTGGTGTTGAATGTCTTTGGAGTCTATCACCACTTGATTCTCTACCATATCGTCTGATCTCAGAGTTCCGGTCATGATCAGAAGTATTGGGTTGCTCTTGCTCTTTAAAGTCAATCGCTCTTTCCCATCTTGAGTGTTGTACCTTCCCAGAGTTGGGTAGTGCCTGCCCTGGCAGCCTTGCGCGACCTCAACCCCTCCTTAATGATTGGTGATAGCCAACCCTTGTCTCCAGAGGTGCCTGATAAAATGAACACTGGCTAGCAGCACTATCTACGACTAAGACAGGCTTGCATTCTATCAGGCCCATTCAACAGCTTCAGCATCTCAACTTTGCCCGGTGATCCTGGCCTGAATAGAGTTTCAAGAACATCTTCTGCCCTGGCTGCTCGCAGCTACAGAACCATCCGTCCATATTCTTTTCCGTCTTCATACCCATCGTGTCGCCCGCAATCATGGCCTCAACTGTTGATGCTAAGCTACTCAAGGCCACCAAATTCCCTCCTTTCTTCAATGAAAAGGTCGACATGCAAAAGGTCAACACTCAGGTCATGAGAAAGTAAGCTTGCTACTCTTGTTTGCATTGCTATCTTGCTAATCTTTCCCAGATGGATTGCCAATCGCATCTCTCAAATCCTTGGGGAGGACGACGATGTTACTATCGAGTTGTGCTTCAACCTACTCGAGGAATCCCGACACGTCAGTCTCACATACCCTCCAAATCATACATATCATGCTGAAAATGTTTAGCCCAATATTAAGCACCTTCAAATCCAGCTTACCGGGTTTCTCGAGAAAGATACCCCAGCATTCTGTGAGGAGCTCTGGAAGCTATGTCTGAGCGCACAGTCTAGTCCACAAGGTGTGCCAAAAGAGCTTCTCGAAGCCAAGAAGCTGGAGCTTCGCCAGGAAAAGGTTAGACTGATTTCATTGCTGAGAGACTAAAGTTGCTAATCTATCCAAGCTTGAAGCAACAAAAGCCGCCGAAGAAGCCAAACGCCGCCGCGAAGAGGATCGAATCCGAGAGCTGGATCTGAATAATATGCGACAGCAAGAACGAGGCGATCGATCTCGAGGACGAGGAGGCTTTGGCAGAGACCGACGTGGATCCCCGAGAAGAGATAGGTCACCACGCCGTCGGCGAAATAGTCCTCCACCAAGAGCGTTCGATACCTATGTCCCCCGAGGCAGTACGCGCAGAGACGACAGACCAAGACGACCTGTGCGTAGGTCTCGTAGTCGAACTCGAAGTCCTCCTCCTCCAATTCGCAGCCGGCGAGATAGATCTCCATCAGCACGTTCTTCTGTTCCTCGTAGTCCAAGTCCACGTCGAGACCGTCGTCGCTCTAGCCGCCATTCTTCGCCTCGTAGCCAGTCTGTCTCACGTTCACGCTCACCACCACGAAAAGCTCGTAGACGCTCTCCTTCACCTACATCCTCTCGCTCGCGATCTCCCGCCCCGCGTCACAAAAAGCGTCGCGATCGCTCACCTTCGCGCAGTGTCTCCCGAGAGCGCTCTAGATCTAGATCCAGGTCCCTTACTCTCCGTACAAAGCGCCGCTCACCTAGTCCCAGACGCCGCCGCCTCTCTCACGATCGCCGCCCCTCTAAGCGTCAACCGCGCAGCGTCACACGCTCTGCTTCTCCCTCCTCTCCTCCAGCTCGGCGCAGCCGTTCCCCTTCTTCACGCTCAGATGGTTCACGCGCTGACACATCTCGCAAGGGCCCTACTCGTAAAGACAAACGCGATCGGGCAGCAAGCTCAGGTGCTAGTCGCTCAGTGAGCCGATCACGTTCGCGCTCCCGTTCACCGCCTCGTAAACGACGACGGTCACTACAACGTTTTGCTCCGCGAATGAAAAGACGAGGCGCAGATGATGAGGATGAGCTCTCGGCACCGAAGAGGCATAATACTTCTTCTGGAGAGTCAGATTGAGGCGCAGAAGCCCTTTCCCCCTGTTGGTGATGTGCATACAGGACAAGATGAAAACGGGCGTGATGAACATATCAACATGAGCGATTGCAAGGGAGATGTAAAAACAACTGGAATGCCCAGTTCTGACGTTAAGGATATAGCGTGATATGCTCCGTATGATGTGTATATCCTTAGGTGAAGGGTAATGTAATACAGTTATGCTAGCTACACAACTACGTATACATATTTTCCCTTTCATAAACCTCATCCACATATTGTACTAAGATTTCTAATATTGATCGTTTGCCTGAGTTCCGATCCCAACGCGTATGCTAGTATGCTCCTTCTGATTCGGTGGGAGAGCAGAGCTGTCAATTTGACGTATTCCTTAAGCCGAAAGCGATAGAATAGCCGGCGACCGCGTTGCGAGTTTAGTGTTTGCAGCGTACCTAGTAGCAATGAATCAAAAACCTCAGATGTATTGTAGTGTATCTTGTCGTGCTGATGACCTGGCGTTATAATTCAAAGTACCACTTGAACTAAAGCAAGCATATCAAGCCCAAAAACGAATATGAATTGATCATGGAATTACAAACATATATGCTCCCAGCAAAAATGCCACAGTACCCGAACCCACTACGCCTATCAAACAGAGCATATCATTCTGGATTGTGACCAGATCATCATCATTGCCTCATTCGATCTCGTAGCATGAACAAGAAAACAATTACAACACTCGCACGCATGATAGAGTAGGAAAGAAGAAGCTTTGTACAAACAGAAACACAAACAGACATAAGGAAAAAAAAAGCCACACAGCACGTATGCTGCAGCAAAGAGAATGAATTCATGATTCGCAAACAAACAAAAAAGGACAGATTCGTAAACACAACACTTTGCTCCCGGCCAAACTAATGATGGCTCTCGACGATACTTGCCGGATCCATCTTCTCCATCAGCCGTCTCTCGCGCCTACTCTCACTGTTTGCGCGCTTATGGCTACTTGTTGTTGAGCCGGCCAAACTACTCGTGGTGGAGGGATGGAAACTTGCGCGCTTATACCTCGATGCGGCTGTGCCCCATTGACTGGCTAGTCCACCTACGCTGACTTGTGCGCGTTCACGTGGCAGTTGACCCACATCGTGTTTGCCTGCGGGGAGAAGATGTTAGGAAGGGTTGGGAAGGGTTGGTTAAGGAGGGTCGGTGGTTTAGGGGTTAGTGGCGGTAGCGCCGAGGAATGGTAGAGGGAGGAATGAAAAGGGAGTAATTACCGTCGCAGCAGGCGCGCACGTTTTCCATGCGAAGAGGATCACGTGTGTGCGTTGTTTGGCTATGGGTGGGAATGTTGTCTGTGGAGGAACGCTCGGAGATTTCAGCGCCGGTGCTTGTTTCAGGGATATGGCGGACGGTGGAGGCGACTGAGGAGCGGCTGCGCAGAGAGGCTTGAGGAGTGCGGAAGACTTGAGAGATGCGGCTAGAGAATGAGGCGTGAGGTTGGGCTGATTGGGAGCGTACAGTGGAGCCCATCTGGGCAGTGGGACGGAGAGTTGGATAGTGACGCGATGAGGCGGTGGTGCGGCTTGCGTAGGACATTTGGGAGACTCGCGAACGATGTGTGGTACGTGATGAGGACCGAACATTGGGATCGAAGTCGGCGAGATCATCGGCAGTAATATCGTCCTCTTCCTCAGCTTCATTGCCGGATTGACGTAGGAGTAGATAGGAGAGGGCGTTGATCCAGATTTTATGGGTCTCGGCGGTCTCGGCGGTTAGCTTGACCTGTCGAGCCGGAGTGAAAACCACAATAGATTGGTGATGGAGACCAGGAGGGGATTGATTATCGTCATGAACTTCTTGGACAGAGACAATAGCAACAGAATTAGCCTTGCCTTTCTTGGCTAGCGATTCGTTTGCTTGTTCCTTTGACCAGTAAAGCGCCAGAGTATACGGATGTACCCAGAAGAATCGCTTGTGTCGGCTTGTCTTTCCTTTGTATTTCCACAACCACGCACCAAGCATGGTGGTTGTCAGGGCTCTAAGCATCTTAGGATCGGTGCCTTGCATTGACATGCCCATGTTGCCTCCTTGACCAATGTTGAACCGTTCGTCTAGCTCAGATGCAAAAGAAGAGACGGATGACCGACGTGTGGCAGGCGAAGACATTCCACTACGGACCGCAGAACTATTCGCTCCAACTTTTCGGCCACCGACAGGTGTTGAAGGTCGGAAAATTGTAGCAGTGCCATGGTTACGCTTGTAAGCGGACGCGGGCATGAGAGGAGGACCCATGGCTATTGGTGGAGGAGGCATTGCACCTGGTGCGGCTGCTTTATCTGAACCGCTGGACTGTAACGATGCTCGCTGGGCTGCAATAACTTGCTTGGCTTCAGCTGGTAGAGGTGGAGGAGGAGAAAATCCACTTCGATTGCTTCCTGCACTTCCTGGTCGTCGTATGGGATCTCGAGATTTACGAGGACTCGTGTTGCCAGCGATTTGGGCAGCTGGGATATCTCGTGAACCTGATGATTTCAATAACCGATCCATATCTTTTGCCGAAAGCACGGTCTGGGTAGATTCATTGGTGATATCAGCTGCAGGCATGTTTTCGGAAGCCGGTGCCAGTACAGCTTGGGCATTACCATCAACTGCTTGGAATGGAACTCTGGAATCGCCGTGACTTGAGCCAGGGGTAGAATCAGCTGCCAAACCTCGCTCACTGCTTGTTGAATCTTCCGCAACGATAATAGGTTCCGATTTGTCGCGGCTGCGCTTGAATACAGAGCCGAAGCGTCCAAAGCTTGATTTGGAAGGAGTGATTGCCGCTTGAGAAGCTTGAGCTACCAGGACAGGAGCGGGTGCAATCGCTGACATTGGTCGAGTTTCCTGTGACATGATTGTAGATTTCGAGTGAACCGGATGAATGCTTGGGACTCCAAATGCCTCATCAGCCTTTTCGCCAAAGACTGGAGCGCTATCCTGTGTCATTATATCAGAGAACTCCAGTATTGGCTCGGTAAACTGCGGTTCCTTTGAGACAGGATAGCTGACTGCAGGTAGTACCGACTCCGGAATTATGGGTTCTGGTGTAACAGGCGCGGTGTGCAACGATTTAATGGCAGCCATACCAAGAATTGGAATATGCTGTTCAGCCTCAACAGGTGGAGTATGTTGATGTACAAATGAAGATGAGATCAGCTGTGGAATTGGCGTTGATGGCGCTGCAATTGGCTCTGTACCCTGAGATGTGATGGCAGTCTTCTTCAATTGCACAACTAGTGCTTGAGGCTCCGTAGCTTGTGACATTATTGACGAGGCCTTCAATATTATATTTTCTGGCTTCATTTCCGGCTCTGGTTCTGGGATTGGAACAGGAACGACAGCGACAGGAGTAATTGGCGCTAGAGGTTCCGTCTCTTGCGATATTATCGAAGAAGGATTGAATGCTGAAAGTTTTGGTTCCACAACAACTGGTGCAACAGGCTCGCTATGTTGAGAAACAAGGACAGATTGCACAAATCGTACGGATTTTGGAGCAATAGTCGGTGCTGCGATAGGCTCTGTGCTTTGAGATTTGATTAAACTTTTGTTGAGATTTTGGGGTGGTGCACGATACTCAATTTTGATCTCTGGCTCTTTTGCATGTTCGGAAGCTTGGTGCTCAACTCCAGCACCAACAAGAGCACCAGCAATACCAAGGCCAGCTGCCTCAAGCAAAGACGGAGCGGACTTTACTGGTGGCTCGGGAAGATCATCAGTCATGGTTGCCATATCAGCCATTGCTGGTATCGTTTCGTGAGACTCGCGGAGTTTGCTAGGCACAGTAGTCTTGCGAACCGCCTCTGGGCTATTGAATCTCGAGGAACGAGCTCCTGTGCTTTGTGGTGTTCCTGATGCATCAGTTTCACCATCACTAAATTCACCAAGTTCGGCAAATAAGCTTTTGCCTTGCACAGGTGTACCAGAACTGCTAGCTACAGAGGCCGGTGAATCTCGAAGCTCGCTTTGTACGTCATTGAAGCTGGTAAAACTGTTCTCAGCAGTGCGTGGTGAAGAAGCTTTTCGGTATCCGGCACGGCTCATTCGGACCTTGAAGCGACCTTGCTGAGCAATAGGCGTCTGAAGTTGGTAATCGTCATACTCATCAGAGTCCTCGGAGGTGGATGCGGTGCTTTGGAAGGACATGCGATTCAGGGCCGATGGTTTCTTTCGAAGCGTATGGTCGGCGGCTGAATGTTCAGTCTCAGTGAGATCGCCTTCAGAATCTGGTTCTATGCTCTCAACACCAGTCTGGAATGCTTCTGTCTCTGTACCTTGTTCATTGGCGGTTTCAAAGGCATCCGAGTTCTCAGTGGCCGTGACATAGGCATCAGTGGTGTGATCAGTGTGAGACGCGCGAGTAGCAATCGATGGTGGTTCAAGAGCGGCTTTTTCATTTTCCTCGGAAATCTCGCGGCGAGTTGGTGGCTTACTAGGCGTATCCAATCCTTCGTGATCTTCCCATTCAGGGTCATCCATAATGATCTCATCTGTAGTTCCTCGTGAAGCACCAAGTCGATCCGGTCGGCCTTTCTTGGCAGAGTCTAATTGCTTAGAGTTTCGCTTCTTGCCTGCGCTGTCTGAGGCCTTGCGCTTAGTTTCAATCTCATCGCGGGCATCTTGAAGCATTTTCTTAAGCTCAAACTTTTCAGTCTTTTCGCGGTGGATGGTGTTTTTGAGATGCTGTATCATACGTTGCGCATGATGTAATGATGTCTTGAGGGTCTCAGATTCTAGACCACCATGACGAGGAGTAGCTTTGCTTGGAGATGCCGGAGGCGAATTATCGGGAGTAACCTGTTCATCATCCTCTACCCCCTCAAGAAGAGCAAACTCCTGACCAGTCGATTGTTCTTCCCCACGAAGACGAGCAGTAAAAGCCTTGGCAAGCTCTTTATTTTGATGTGTGAGATCCTCGACCTTCTTGCGCATAGCTGTGACTTCTGACTCATTCGATGTCGCATTACGACGGAAAGTATTCAGCTCAGCATCATGAATCTTTCGTGCAGCGCTATGATCTTCTGCAAGTTTGTTGTGGGATTGCTTCAACTCTTCAAATTCATGTTCCATTGCATCCTTTTGAGAACTCGTAGCCTTAAGAGTTTGCTGTAGTCGCAATTCCCGCTCTACTAGGTCTTTTTGTGATGATAGAAGCTCCGAAACTTGTGTTTCTAACGACCAGTTTTCGTCCTTGAATCGTTGCTCGCTCTCATCTAGCTCTTTTAACCGCTTTTGCAGATGCTCGAAATCCGCGTCCAATTCAGCCTTTTCAGCAGTGACAACTCTTAACGATTCATCCTTCTCGGCAAGCACGCCTTGAAGTTCGCGTATTTGTATCAAAAGTGTGTCTGTGAGTGCAGCTGCTAGTTCGACGTCGTTCTTTCGGGTTGGTGGCTGATTGCGAGCTTTTCGCGAAATTGGCGCGTGGATTTTGGATGGAGATGCTTGAGCTTGGCTTGACAACACAGACGCGTTGGCAGCATCTGTAGCATTTTCACCACTAGGAACACGTTTTGGAACGTATATGCGCGCAGTCTCTCGAGAGATCTCTGCGACTTCGCGCTCGAGTTGGGCGACCTTCTGACGCATCTCGAGAGGAATTTCGTCGTCATTTTGTGGGCTCTGAAGCTCGTTGAGCTGCGATTCGAGTTCTGCGCGCTGTTTCACGAGTATTTGTCCAACGCGGCCTGCATCATCCAAGCGTCGTTGTGTCTCGGCCAGATGTGCTTCAAGCGCGCGACGAACTTGAGCTGGAGATCCATTGGCGTAGCTGGAGAATTGTTGGCTGTCAAAGATGGAATATCTATGGCGCTGTTCGGGAGTAGGGTGGGTAACGAATGGATCGTCTATCGGCATTGTCCCTAGAGGTTTGGCCATGGAAGCCATTGGTGGTGTGGTGTATCAAATCAAGGTAGGGTAGTGTAGACTCAGGAGCGAGGGTTATATGGGAATTCGTAATTTAGTGAGTGGAAAGAATGGTCCTTTTTGAAGCGGGAGTTATGCAGGTAGGCGGGAGAAGTGAACGGCAAGAGGTTCTTTTTAGGTGTGTTGATACACAACAGGCTTCCAGATGTTGTTGCTGGAGGGGTTCAACAAGCAAAGCAGCAGCAACAGTAGGGGTGTGACGCGACAGCAACGGTAACCATTATTAGAAGCGGAATATAACGAGGCCTAGGGACCCATGAAGAAAAGAAGAGAAGAAGAAGAAAGGATGAGCAGGCCGTGTGAAAGAGAGACCGGGGGTAAGAAAAACAATCAACAGGATAGAGTAGTACCTTGGTAGTTGGTGGGAGGGTAGAAAGATGGAGGAGTTGGAGGTTGAGCAATTGATTATTGACGGAGGGAGACTTGGAGAGAGACCAAGGCCAAATTGAGGCAAGAGCGAGGGAGCGAAGCAAGGGTCGTGGAACTGACGTGTCAATGCCTTCTGTGATTGGCTTGCTGCACCAAACCACGCTTACTTTTCCTTAGAGCTCTCACAAAGTAAACAAACAAAAGTATTGCTGCATAATAATAAATAAATATTATCCGTCTTTAATTCCGCCAAAGTGCCTCCTTGCTACCTACATAGAATGATGTATTAGATTGCTCAGCCTTTTCGCTTTTATGCATATTTCCCCTGGATTCCACGTTGTAGCCATGCGCTGTACTTGTTTGTACTGGACCTGACTTTCCAAAAGCACTCAAGCATTTCATCTTACCAGCAACCTAGCGTGCTTACCAACACTCTTCAGCTTTCCAAGAACTCAAGATATGTTTCCATTTTCAAGCGTAATCAGGTTTACGATTTTGTGAGTACAGTAAAAATGCTCCGAAAAACATACATTCGTCGCACGGTGAATCGATAAAACAAATGATAGAGGCCTCCGAATATGATAAGCTCTATGACATGTGAATATGTACGCATTCTCTAGTAGTCATCGCAAGAGATACATAAGTACGCCCATTTCGTCAAGTCGCAAGTGGTTGAACATTGTATCAAGATCTTGATCTCAACAGAACTTATTCAGATATATACATCGCGATCTTATCTTATCTACAGGGTGCAAATAGTAACAACCCCTGAGGTACAGACCGGGGATAATATGCAAAGATGATGATAAAGTGAAGCTGCAGGGATGGTGGTTTAGAAATAACAATTCGACAGATGGCATCTATTCAACTTTGGACCTTTGGTTACCAACACCACTCAAAGGCCCTGACCACTTTTCCATTCCTTACCACACCTTCAATCTAATTTCTTTTCTTTCTGACCACCTCACATCCAACATCTCAGGCCAACCCGCACTTCCTATCTTGATACACCTTATCGTTACTTGGTAAACCGCGGCCATGGTCAACTGGATAGGCTTGGCCTTTCCATTCCTCTATCTAGGACTACTCGTCGGCGCCCTCTCCACATTCTCCTCTCTATATAGAAAGCGCAAAGCATGTGCGTACATCCCCTCTACCTCTTTAGATATCATGAACAACGACTAACATCTTATAGCACGAGCACAATCTCTCGCGCCTTGGTTCGAGTCGCATCATCCCCGAGATGTCTACCTATCCCTGATACACCTCGACGAAGACGATTCCGAAAAGCCCGAAGTTCCTGATACTGTCCTGAAAGCCGCGCTTCTCCGCCGTGCACAAGAAGATGTCCAGCGAGTCCTACAAATGCGAAACTCAAAGCAAGCGCTCGCAACATTACTCCAACGAGGCAGCATAGGCGACGATCTATGGCAACGGTTTCTACGAGCAGAGCAAGAATGTGAAGAGGAAGTGCGAGACGTAGTTCAAGAAGTGAGCAACCCATAATTGGCCCAATATCCTTCCAAAAAGCTAATAATGTGCTAGGCAAATGCATTCGCAGACAACTGGGGTAGCTTCATATTCCAATCCGCCCATGAAATGGCCCAAAACCAACAAACGCGCAAACGCATGGCCGAGATCCAAGCAGAGACTGAAGCAGAGAAGGAATGGTGGGAGAAGAAGCGATCAACTGTGCAAGCCGAGTTCATGAAAGAGCTAGATGATGAAGCAGCTGCTGGCACTACTACACGCAAACTATCCTCGAAAGGTAGCGACGACGAGGCTGTTCTTGTAGAAGCACCGGCAGGAGCATCACAGCAAGGTGGTGGGAAGAAAAAGAAGAAGGGAAAGAACTAGAAGCGCTCCCGTGTCTGATTAAGATTTCCACAAATCACCTCTTTGTACCATTATCTGCAAGGCTAGCATTTTCTGTGCGTTTGGCGTTGGAACACTATTTACACGGGCGTTTGAAAGGCTGGAAGAGCTGCGGGTTTGATTTCATGATTTGTATTAATCGCCTGTGGAATGATAGGATAAGGTTTCTAAAATATATCATGCTTCCGGATTTAACGCCCGGTATATCGCTCATATAACAGCCTCGTCTTTCCTCTATTTTGCCCGTGGTCCTGATACACCTGCTCCGATGACACTAGGCAGTTCTTCGGAACCCATCGAATACAGTAGGCCAATTCCCAAGGTCACGACTGAGACTAACATGACCGAAGTACCAGCCAAAAGCCAGAACGGGGCAGCAACATCCTTCTTTTGACAGGCTGTGCCGCCGAAATATGTTGTTTTCTTGCCTCCATCTTTAAACTCCCGGACCTCTGGCTTGTTGCAAACACAAGAGAAATACTGGATATCTCTATCATCTTCCTTTTCGGTAGCAACGACCTTGCATTCACCATGACCGGTGCAATTTGAAGTAGTCCGTTCGCAGCCTTGTTGTGAGGTATATCGAGCGGGAATTGACGATTTAGCTGCCGTAAGTTGGTTTGTCGCCGGGCTGAATGACTCTGCCTTTGCATTTGACTTGGTATCGGGATGTAGTGGAACTTCTGATCTGGCTTTGAGTTGAACGGCGCGGCGTTGAGATCCACCGTAGCTTTTGGCTGCTCCAGCTCGCTTCCCGCAGTGTGCCTCTGGTGGCATAAACGCGATTGTAACGGTGGTGAAGTCATCGTGTGCGTGGAGTTCATCAATCAGATGCTGTACTTTGATGACTTCATCTTTGTATTGGTGGCTGGATAGGCCATAGGTTTGTGATAAGCGCTATCAATATCAGTACTAAGCAATACACCCTCTACTAGATGCACTCACTGTTAGGCTAGATAAGTGCAGTATTATCTTATCCCCATGAATTTGTAGATCGTTTCCGACGTGCTCTGAGAGGTCGTTTAATGCTCGGAGATTGGAATGGTAGTTGCTAGCCTTAGACGAATCGTGGTCCGCAAACTCTGACAAGAGCTCTCTTGTATCCTCCGGGTGAGGTGCGGGAATAATCTCGAAGCTAGTCGTGCTTTGAGAATGCTGAAAGATGTCTTCAGACTTCTCTACACCATCCACAACTATCAAGACTCTGGAGCCTTTTGGTGGCGCGCCGGCCATAGGGTGTTGTTGAGGGCCGCCATATCGGTCTACTTGCTGTATCTCAGCAGGCTCGAAGCCTGATATCGAAAAGTCGTCTGATAGCCCGAGTCTTTGTGCGAAAATCAGTCGTGCAATCTTTGGGGAAACGGTATCGGCGGAGGTGGTAGCTGGCTGGTGAGGGGATTCGAGGAGTAGGACTTGGCCGGACGAGCTGGCAGAGACAAGAGCTGCAGCTCCGAAAAGCCACGATATCAATTCAAGCTTCATTGTCTTGGCCTCATGAGTGTTGTTGGGTGCTGAGTAGCTATCTTGTAGGCCTTGAGTAGAGCTTCAAGCGTTGTTGCGATGGCCAAGATCGGCTTGCCGACTCGCCACCAACCACGTGGAGAGGGCGACAATATCGGCCCGACGCTCCGACTTCAGATGTACTTCTCTGGGTGACAGGTTGGAACGACATACAACTTTGACTGACAATTTCTTCATTTTGTCGAACGTTGCGCTTAACCTCGAACCATACGCTCTCAGCTCTCCCGACTTCCAGGTCCTTTTCCCTGCGCGTGGGTTTGATTCCCGCTTCCGGTCGTACTACACTTCCCAAACACTACAAAACCGTAGTCTCCAGGCGGCGATGCAAATATAGTAACAATAAGAGAGGGAGAGCTCCCAAAATGCTGAGACCAGTTGCGAGAAGAACTTTTGCAACATTTCCCCCGAACGGGTTTCTCAGTCGGTTTCGGGGCAAGTCCAATCCTCAAAGGATAGAATACAAAGTCCAGTTACATCGCCCTCCGTTCTTCACATTCGGGCATGTATTTCTACAGCTTACGCCATGATTGATCAACTGACAGGTGATAGCAACCTTGGACGACGAGCATTACGTATACTCCCTTTATTCGCGGCCACCTATTACTTTTCCCCCATAAGCGTATCGTTTGAGGACGAGAAGGAAGCTATCTCTGAAGACGGGTCCGATATTGAAGATGGCATTGTAGACGAGGAAGACGAAGATGATGCGAATATCCTACTCTTTCTACCTGTCTCATGGCCCAAGTTGGGGGAGAGAACATATTATCGCGGATCAGATCCAGAGTGGCAAGAATACATCAAAATAAGCAAAGACAAGGAGAAACAAAAAAGGGTATTTGGTGAGGCCTGCAACTACACGATAAATGAACATTGTTGACCTTCATAGCTGCTCTTGTCCGCTACATCAGAGAAAGCATGACAGAAGACCCGAAAATTGCCCACTTAATGGGGAAAGTCGATCTCGACAAAGGTAGACACTGGTTGGACGTGATATTCCCTCCAGGGCCTCCTCGGCATTACGAGCAGACAGGGTATGGACCAAGATTGTCGCTTCTATAATCTAGCTTACAATGACATAGCATCGCGATTTCCGACCAATATATCGCACTCTCTGTAAGAGAAGTTTCCGAAGCGGAATATCATTCGATATCCAGCCTCTTCAATCCAACGGCGGCCGCGAAATCAGTTTGGTCAGCAATGAATCAAATTGTCGGTCCTCCTGCAGACAAAATCAAAGCTTTGTTCGGTGGAGAATCATACACTCCACCCAATAACAAACCCTTTGGTCCTCCCAACCAAAGTGGAACACCCGGCCCTCCAATGGGACCAGTGGGCTTGTTCCCGCCTGTTGCGGCGCCTGGAAACGCGCCCGTACCGCCTACTCCTGGAGCTGGTCTCATAGGCGACTCTCAAGAGGAAGCCCTCAGTGCTGAAGCTGCCAAGCAGATAGCCGCTAAGCAGGCTGAGATGCGTAAATCCTTTATGCGGATATTCGCCAGTCCGCGAACTGTTGACCCCCCTAGGGGCTGTATTATACTGTCTGGATTAGTCGAATGTGTTGGAAGCCGCGCGAATGCCACGATGGATGTTGTGGCTGCGTTCGATCTCTTCCATGACCATATTGTTGTGGCAGTCCGAAATATACGGCGATTGGCACCGCATCAGCAACGGCCTCGGGGCGGACGTTGAATGTTATGTTTGTGTCCTACCTGTTAGAACTGCACCGTAGTTCAGTGGCGGAAAAGCCTTTTGTATAGCTAGGTACTTCTTTACTCTGTTAGCCCATATGATACCCCTTGTTTCTGTCCAGAACCACGAATTCTTCTCTTAAAGGAATACTGGGTATTCATCTCAGGTTCTCTATCTCTGTGATAAGTGTCTAGCTCCATCTGGTTTATTACCTCGATTGCCCGTTCAATTGCTAAATTGATTGCTAATCCAACCTCATAGTCGACCTAGGTTTTAGTGTACATGTTATTTCCACTGTCCACCAGTAACCTTTTTTGGATCTCCCTTCCGATTTACTGTCAATAGTCACATATTGAATAAGCTACATTCTAGGAGCTGAGGTGGCGATTCTGTACCTGTTTGAAAGTTGATCATGCATATCAAGTCGCTTGAACCCGTATCGAAGCTGCTCCTTCCCCAGTTCCTCTCTGAGCTCAGGTATCAAACGGCATTAGCGTATAACCTAGCTGAACTACCTTGTTGAGATAGTCACCAATCACTTGACCTCTTCACCTGAAGGCTGTAGAATACGCAGGTATCAACTTCTATCTTAGGAACTTTAGCACCTCATGTTCCTCTAGGCATTGACCAAAGTCAACCTTCACCTGATGAGGTGACTGCTAGTGAACTTTGCGCTTTCACTCCACGCTCTATTCGAGTACTATAAAACATCTTCAACTATCCAACATCCTTCCAAATTCTTCATCATCGTCCTCCACTCCAGCATCCAACACAATCTACCCTCTACAACCTTCAATAACAAAAATCCTCTACAACAATCAACAACATCCAAAACACCTTACAAAACTCAAGATGCGTTTCTCCACCATCATTGCTGCCTCCGTTGGCGCTATGGGACTTGCTACCGCTGTAGCTCTTCCACACTCCGAACACGCCATTGGTAAGAACCCATTGACCTGTCGCTTTTGAACGCCCATAACGTGAACCGATTCTAACAAACCCCCCAGAGCGTCGCAATGCTACCGCAGCCCTCGCCCTCTACGGCACTCGCTGCAACAACAACAACCTCAATGCTGCGGACTTTGGCAAATGCCTTGAGCGCTTCGCTAGCGTCCAAAACAACCAATGTCTAGTGCCGCCTCTAGGCAGCGGACACTTCTGCCAGCAGGGCAACGTGTACTTCAGCGGAGTCAAGTGGTCTGATGAAGGAGATCTTGGTCTTCTAAGCGCTCCTTGCAGCACCGTAAGTCATCGAAGCATCTGGCTCTGAAAGTGTATATCTAATGAATTTCAGGTTCTCGCTGGTGTCAAGCGCATCTTGGGCCAGTGCGGTTATGCGGGCGGTTCTACCGGTGTTTGGGGGTCTGACGGCGAGGACTTGATTGTCCACGTTACTGACCATAACGTCGGTTAAGTGCGACAAGGTCATGGCTTCAGGGCAGGGAGGTTGTACTTGCTGCTTCAAAGAGCCTTCTCGGGTGGGTGGTTGATGACAGCGGTCCTGATGACAAGTCTGATGGATTGGTTATTTGAGGCAGGAGTCTATATCAGTCGATGTAGACTGGCATAGCTGAAATTACAATTGATTACAAACTCTAAAAGCTATCTCTACAACTTGTGTCTTGAATCGTCTATATCTTTTTGTATTACGCAGTAAAATGATATCTCACACCATGGAAGAGACGACTGACATCATTTGATCCACGCTGCTGGCTGCCATTGCCCTCAGTCCTTCTCCAGTGCATACAGGGCTGGACTGTCTCAGCGTAAGGGAAAGAAGCATTAGGCAACATACGGAGGCCTGCTCAAAGGGGCGCGAGCGAGTATACAAGCGTAGGTTGACCTACTCGAGCAGCGAACATTGGCCTTCACTATATCTTGGACTGACACTTCATAGATTCTAATAGGGGCTGCACTTGATTTGAATTTCGATGCTATGGGTGTGGCTAGGAATATCCAAAAGTCAGCCAAGGCTGGTATGACAAGAGAATTACTTCCAATGTGTTTATCGCTGAGTTGCTCTAGGCAATGCACATATCTCACGGCAGCCATGCCTGCGAAATTAGGCATATTGGCTGAAGACCAGCCAAGCCAGTCAATAACAGAGCCTCAACGAAATAGCCATGAAGCTCGCATGGTGAGCATTCTAATTTTGATTCTTCTGCTTGTGGCACCTTCAACATTCACTGCCCGCATCTTTTCATTTCCCAGCCGTATGGTCCTGGCGGGCCACTCTTTGAGGTGTTTTGGGCGGTTTCCTTGCCAGTAATAGCGCTCGTAGGTTTCCTAGTAATGATTTGGTTGTTTGGGAATCAACACTAACGTGGAGTATGGCGAGATTTCCATTCGAAGTTGTCCTCCATTTGCCCCAAAAAAGGTAGCAGCTTGGCCAGCTGATGTCGAGTTGGGTTTAAGTCCATATAACAGATAGTAAGGGAGGACGCATATCTCATGTTCATAAGAATGTTTAGCCAAACTCGGAGGAATGTGAGCCTACAGTGGTTGGAAACAGCTATCGCTCAAGGTGCCTAGGCTTGTTAGAGTTCTTAGATCAAGTCTATGCCCAAAAGTGGTCTATGACATACCGATGAAATTCTACTTTCTTGCAACAATATGATGCCAAGCAATTGCTGTTAATTAATGAAAGCCGTTGTCATAATCATCTCAGCGCTCGTTCTCTGCACTAAGTTCCGCCATGAGACCACCGGCATCTCGTTTCTTTGCATCGTCGTCTAGTGCGGCCTTAATGAGTTCAGAGAGAGTCTGAACTTGCGGAAGGGCCATGTTGGACCAGTTGACGATTGAGTAGGCGTCAACTGCTGCACCACCATACTTGGCTATTTGACACAATTCTCCATGCCGGTTCATTGTGATGATGACTTGACCATCTCGAACTTGCTCTTCGGCCTGCGTCGCATCCACAAGGACAGTCTTGCCCTCATTGTAGTGTGAGAAGGTTACGCAGAGCGGATGATGAATGAGAGACAGGGCTACTGGTTCTCGTTCCCGAATATCGTGGACAGTGACGCTATCACCATCTACAGTGACATCAGGACGCCGAAAGTGCTGGAGCGCTGTCATAAGAGCGATACATGCTGCATCGATTAGGTTTCCATCATGGTCCAGAACGTGTATATCAGCTCGAAGCGCGAAGCATTTGGAGCCAGCGACTATACAGAGCGACTCCGTGTCCAGAGCCGAGCTGCGACGAATGGCCTTCTCCAGGATTCGAGAAAGCAGGATTTCGTCTAGATTTGGTCTATAACATATATCAGTCTGGCTCATCACTCGAACAAGAACAAACTGACCGGCCTATTTCGAATTCTGGTGATGCCATGGGGGAAAACTCGCAACTGATGATGAAAATTCCATCGAACTTGCGCTCCGGATAGGGAGCAGTTACTTCACAAGAAAGTCGGACTGCAATTTGCGTTTTTCCTAGTGCAATATCGACAGAGCCATAGTCTTCGCCGAATTTGATGTCAAGCTTGCGGTACTGGTCAACTGGGCGCGCATCGATGCGCTGATTCTCTTGCAATGCTTGCAGAATGAATGACCGCTCATTATTCGACAACTCAGCCTCTCGTGGCATTTTCAACAGCTTTGCTTTTCAAGAGTGTGGTGTCTGGAAAACTAAAACAATGTTGTTGCTTTGAATGTTTTTCCTGGTGGTAGCGGCGACACTCGGCTCTGATTGGCTGCGCTGCTACAGGGGGAATCTTGGGGTTTCTTGAAAAAAGTTCAATGACCTTGATGCTTCACTTCCAGTCGCGAACTTCTAATACTTCATCAATGGCTGCGCGAAGGAATCCTTCATCTATCACATCGTTTGGATCTGGTGAGTTTTCAGCGTTCTTACATAGCTTTGAGACACAGAGCAGTCAGGGTGTTTCCTGAGGCGTAGACTCGATCGCTAACTTACAAAGCTCAAACAGTCCATCAATCAATATGTAGATCCTGTTCACACACAATACGGCGGCGATATGCATCTACGGCCGCAGCTGTTGCAGAACAGCCAACCTCCGAAGCACCTGCACCACAAGAAGCCCATCAACTCCTCGCTGGCGTAATCCTCTCCCGTCCTCCCCAAATCACACGCGACCTCCATCCATTCGAGAAAGCTTTCTTCCTCTATCAAAAGCGTCTCAATGAGCGACTCGCGCTGCCGTTCACGAGATACTTATATTATAAAAAGAAAACGCCGAATCTGCTCGACTTTCGGAAAAAGCTTGACCAGCGCAAGACCCCAGCCCGAGACATTGGAAACTACAGCGCGTATTCAGAACATGCATGGCATGACGAGCCCATGGTGGGTGCAGTAGAAGGCGAGATTGAAGATGTCAAGGAGAAGCTACTCACGGACGAGCAACCGTTCCCAGAAGATGAGGATCTAGACCAAGTGGTGGCGATGGAAGAAAAGGTCATACCGGATGCGCCCATGCCCAGAACCACGGAGGCGGATAAAGCTGGAGATGAGAAGAGTCTCAACAGGCTACTGCAGCGTACGCTGTATTTGCTTGTGAAGGATGGCAAGGGCAACTGGCGATTTCCCTCTGCTCCATGGGACGGAGTGAAGAAAGAGACGCTTCGAGAAGTAAGGCATATATCCATACAGTCAAGCAAGCATCAACTAATTCGAGAACAGTCCGCTGAGCGCATAATTCGACAATCTGCTGGCATCAACATGCACACATGGATCGTCAGCAACCACCCTGTTGGTCACTTCGAGCGGCCATACGGGCAAAATTATATCACAACAAACGAGGCTGGGGCTACTGTCAAGGGTGAAGTCACATTCTTCATGAAAGGACGGATAATGATGGGGCAAGCCGATATCAAAGAGAGTGAACTGGGGGTCAGTGATTTCAAATGGCTTCCTAAGGAAAGTATCAAGGAGCATGTACATCCCAAGTACTGGGCTTCAGTTGATGATATTCTGCCGTCCCGGTAGTATGGAGTTTGCATCACTAATCGGGATCAGCAAATGTTTGTCGAGAAGTTGTATGCATAGTGAATCTTAGCGCTTGTACATAACTTTGTAAGATAGGAATATATCATCGACGCTCTACTCAAGCGTTGCGCATTTTGGTTTTGGCTATGTTTATGCTCTTCAGCAAGATTGTATCTTCGCCCAATATCCCAACTCCAAGTAGGACTCCACATGTCCGTAAAAGGAAGAACGAAATTACTGGATGCGGAAGGTATTGATGTGTAACAGCGAATTAACGGGCAGAGCCGCTGCGTGAAACAGGGACCAGGCCAAATGGTGCACCATAAGTGGTCGGTCCCTTTTTGCCGTAGTATCTATAATATGTCGAGTGTTATATGGTTTTGCGAATTGTATAGTCAATGGGCGTGCTGGAGAAGACTTGAGAATCCCTTTGTAGGCTTCTCCAGTACTATACCTATCAATTACCATAAAGTTGGGGAAATGAAAACGTTGTAGTTATTTTAACCTGCGATTTGGCAGATGCTCATCATGCTGTGCTTTTGCTGATGTCCTGCCAGCCCACAGAGCCTGCCTCTCCAACACCATCCCGGCCACTCAAGGCTCAAGCAACTGCCCAGACCCCAGATGCGCTATCCTCATTGCGCTGATCCAGTTGCACATCCAAACCCAGTCGTCAGCATCTCTGCTCAGCCGCCTTTCCATATCCAACAAACTCCGCTTCTACCAAATCAACTCCCTTCAATCATCCTTCGCTTCCGCTCGCTTGCGCTCAAACACCCGATTCAAACTACGCGAAGTCCCCGCTGCGAGTAGCAACCTTCCAAGTTACGTCTGACAGCCCCCCAATCCTTCAAACACATCCGCCGCATAGGCCCGCTGCCTTCCACCATGAATCTCCGGCTAGTGTAGGCATACATCGCAATATACCTACTGTACTCCCACTACACTTGGAGGTTTTAGCCTTTACTCAATCGCCATGGCTGGCAAAGGCCCTCATGGACCACGGTCTCCAGACGACCTACTCCTGGATCTGGATGATTCGAGGCCTATGTACAACTCTGGATCCCGACCTCCCGCAAATGATGACCAGCTTCTACAACGGTACAACATTGATGACTCTGAAGAGTTTCAGGCGCGGCCATCGGTGTCCTATGACCAATTTGTTGGAGGTCCTACACAATCAAGCAGATCTCAACCTACACCCGGCGCATCCCTACAAACCGGCCCTTACCTCACTACAGACCGAGCACGAGCATTCTCACAAACTTCCGGTCTTCAGAACTATTCAAGATATCAAGATGGCTTGGAATCCGACGATGACAGGTCGCAAGCTGGGGGTTACTATGCGACGGGAGGAATTGACGACCCAGCCTTGTCATCACCTGGTGTAAGGGATGCAAGAAGTCGGAATAGTATTTTGGCAATGGGTGGAGGTTTCATGGGAAAGGCTAGAAATATGCTTGGGATGGGCCCCAAATACTCGGAGATGGATCTACCTTTGACAGAAACTGGACAACGGAGAGCAGCAACCGACAGCTCTGAGCAACCATCCAAACCCAAGAGCTCAGGGGGCTTCAAATTTGGCTTCAGAAAACAGAAACCAGACCCGTCTACTTTGGGACCCCGTATAATATACCTGAACAATCCTCCATCCAATGCCGCCAACAAATATGTCGACAATCACATTTCGACTGCAAAATATAACGCTTTCACCTTTCTTCCAAAATTCCTATACGAGCAGTTCTCGAAATACGCCAACATCTTCTTCTTGTTCACGGCCATTCTCCAGCAAATACCCAACATCTCTCCTACAAATCCATATACGACTATCATTCCCCTCATAATCGTCCTCATCATTTCCGCAATCAAAGAAGTAGTGGAAGACCTTCGCCGAAAGTCTTCTGATAATATATTGAATAATTCCCGGGCACAAGTTTTGAAGGGAAGTACCTTCGAGGACACGAAATGGATAAATGTTGCTGTCGGCGACATTATTCGTGTTGAATCCGAGCAACCATTTCCCGCTGATTTAGCTCTCCTGGCAAGCTCGGAACCAGAAGGACTGTGTTATATCGAGACGGCGAATCTGGACGGTGAGACCAACTTGAAAATAAAACAAGCCATCCCAGAGACCGCGCATCTGGTTAGTCAGGCTGAGCTTAGTAGGCTCGGTGGGCGTATTAGATCGGAACAGCCCAACAGCAGCCTTTACACCTATGAAGGCACATTGACCATGCAAGCTGGAGGAGGAGAGAAAGAACTTGCTCTCACGCCCGAACAACTACTTCTTCGCGGAGCTACTCTTCGAAATACGCCTTGGATTCATGGCGTGGTTATCTTTACTGGCCATGAAACAAAACTGATGCGCAATGCCACTGCTACACCAATCAAGAAAACCGCAGTGGAAAAGATGATCAACAAACAGATCTTGATTCTTGGACTTATTCTTATTACTCTGAGTATCATTAGTTCCGTTGGTGATCTAATCTACAAATCTACTCAAGGCCATCAGATGTGGTATGTGAGTCAAGGAGCGTTGAGCCCAGTCAAGCAGTTTTTCTCTGACTTTTTGACATATTGGGTGCTTTATTCCAATTTGGTGCCAATATCCCTTTTCGTTACAGTGGAAATCGTCAAATACTCTCAGGCGTTCCTCATCAACTCAGATCTGGACATATACTATGATAAGACGGATACTCCTGCAAATTGTAGGACCTCTTCTCTTGTAGAAGAACTCGGCCAAGTCGAGTACATATTTTCTGACAAGACCGGAACTCTCACTTGCAACATGATGGAATTCCGCCAAAGCACAATTGGAGGATTACAATATGCTGATGAAATCCCTGAGGATCGCAGAGCTACGGTAGAGGATGGCATCGAAACCGGCATTCACGACTTTAAGCAACTCGAGGCAAATCGGAAGAATCATCGAACCAGTGAAGAGATCAACCAGTTCCTGACTCTGCTCGCAACCTGTCATACAGTCATTCCTGAACAGGGCGCGGATAAGTCTGGACCGATCAAATATCAAGCAGCTTCGCCAGATGAAGGAGCACTTGTGGAAGGGGCAGCGCTTCTAGGATACAAATTCATCGCTCGCAAGCCTCGCTCTGTCACGATATTAGTGGACGGACAAGAGCAAGAGTATGAATTGCTAGCAGTCTGCGAATTCAACTCGACCAGGAAACGAATGTCGACAATCTTCAGATGCCCAGACGGCAGAGTCCGAGTGTACTGCAAAGGTGCTGACACCGTCATACTCGAACGTCTTGGCCAGAACAACGAAGTCGTCGAAACTACGTTACGGCATCTAGAGGAGTATGCTGCAGAAGGCTTACGAACTCTCTGCTTGTCAATGCGCGAGGTTTCAGAGCAAGAATTTCAAGAATGGTATCAAGTTTACAATACAGCCATGACTACTGTTGGTGGTAATCGTGCTGAAGAGCTGGACAAGGCTGCTGAACTTATAGAGCACGACTTGACTCTTCTCGGTGCAACGGCTATTGAGGATAAGCTTCAAGATGGTGTTCCCGAGACAATTCATACTCTACAAGAAGCCGGTATCAAGATCTGGGTCTTGACTGGAGATCGTCAAGAAACGGCAATCAACATTGGCATGTCATGCAAGCTCATTAGTGAGGATATGACATTGTTGATTGTGAATGAAGACAGCAAGCACGCAACCCGCGATAATCTAGAAAAGAAGTTGGCGGCTGTCCAAGGTCAGGCAGTATCACAGGCCGAACTCGAAAGTCTTGCATTGGTTATAGATGGAAAATCGCTGACCTTTGCGCTTGAACGAGACTTGGAAAAGCTTCTCCTGGATCTTGCTATCAAGTGCAAGGCCGTGATATGCTGTCGGGTGTCGCCTTTACAGAAAGCACTGGTCGTCAAGCTCGTTAAGCGACATCTCAAAGCTATTCTACTTGCCATTGGAGATGGTGCCAACGATGTCTCCATGATTCAGGCCGCACATATCGGAATCGGCATTAGTGGTGTCGAAGGCCTGCAAGCAGCGCGAAGTGCTGATGTTGCAATTGCACAGTTCCGATTTCTACGTAAATTGTTGCTTGTCCATGGTGCTTGGGGCTATCATCGAGTGTCTAGAGTCATTTTGTACTCTTTCTACAAGAACGTGGCGCTTTTCATGACCCAGTTCTGGTATTCTTTCATGAACGCATCCACTGGTCAAAGTATCTACGAATCCTGGACGTTGAGTTTCTTCAACGTCATCTTCACAGTCGCACCACCATTCGTCATTGGAGTCTTCGACCAGTTCATCTCAGCAAGATTACTCGATCGTTACCCGCAGCTATACCAACTCAGTCAGAAAGGTGTCTTCTTCAGAATGCACTCATTCTTCTCCTGGATCGCCAACGGATTCTATCACTCTCTCATCCTCTTCGTTGCATCAGTATTCTTCTTCTACGACGATCTCCCTCAAAGCGACGGCAGAATAGCCGGCCATTGGGTTTGGGGCACAGCATTGTACACTGCGGCGCTGGTAACAGTTTTACTCAAAGCCGCGTTGATCGTCAACATCTGGAACAAATGGACTGTCCTCGCAATCCCTGGCAGTTTTGCTCTTTGGGGATTGCTTCTACCGCTCTACGCGTGGATTGCACCCATGGTCCACGTCTCTCCCGAATTCTACGGCATCAACGAACGTCTCTGGCCATCGCTAGTCTTCTGGGCTATGGCACTTGTCTTGCCGCCCCTCTGCCTAAGTCGTGACATTGCATACAAATAGTAAGTTCATCTCAATATCTCGCATGAAGAAGACTATCGCTAACTCTCTTTCCCAGTGCCAAGCGGATGTATTTTCCTCAGCAATATCACTATGTGCAAGAAATTCAAAAATACAACATCCAGGACTATAGACCTAGGTACATATCACCATGGAGTTTTAGCCGCGTCATACTAACATCGTTTCTCTAGGATGGAGCAGTTCCAGAAAGCTATCCGTAAGGTCCGTCAAGTCCAGCGTATGCGAAAGCAACGCGGATATGCGTTTTCGCAGACCGACGAGTCACAGGCGCGTGTACTGCAGGCGTACGACACGACGAAATCGCGGGGTCGGTATGGTGAGATGGTTAGTTCGAGAAAGCCGGGCGAAGGTGGTGTGGGTATGGCGCGGTGAGATTTGGAGCGAATGGTTTAGTTGTTGTTATTATGAGATATGAGCTGTTGTGGTCTCATTGACTGTTTCTTTTTGAGAAGATTGATCTACCCAGCTGTGGGGGTCTTTTTGGCATGGAGTTTTGGTGGTCTACTTCACTGGACTGAGTGGGTTTGTTGTTCTTTACTACTACTACTACTACTACTACTACTACTACTACTACTACTACTACTACTACTACTACTACTACTACTACTACTACTACTACTACTACTACTA
>MU004230.1:3522324-3644455 GCA_010405405.1 Microthyrium microscopicum
TACTACTACTACTACTACTACTACTACTACTACTACTACTACTACTACTACTACTACTACTACTACTACTACTACTACTACTACTACTACTACTATCTCTGCGGAATAGTAGGCTTTTTGGTTCTGTGCATAGTATGTTGTTTGTTTAGTGTACTTTCTTGGACTTTGTCGAGATTGTATATCAAATTTATCAATGAAGGGCCGAATGGATGCCCCTGCCTTTTGAATATATTCAATGCTTATTCTATAATTTCGATATATCCTAGATATCATCGACTAGATTAGTGGATCAAATTATGGCAGCAAAAGGACCGAATCGATCGCGTTCTACGCTTTTGAACTACCATACACGTGGAAGAGCTTGTTACGGAACAATAGATGCCGTGGAAGGCACGGATTGATATGGATTCGAATTTAATGGTAGGCTTGAGCCGGGTCTGATATGGCTTGCGCTGTGTTTGGTTGGCAAAAAACCCCCGAAGCTTGAACTGGTTCCGCAAACAAGACTAATATGCAGGCCACGCAATTGGTGAATCATACAACGTGCTTCCACCCAGGTACGAACCAAAATAAAGATCGCTATGATCTTCGACAGGCATAAAATGCTATTGATCTGGTAGTGATCGTGTCCAAAGGTAGACAAAACCGAGTGGACTTCAGCAGCAGAGTCCAAGGCTTGAAGCGTTTCAACGTAGACAGCGCCAAACCACCACCAAGCCCAGATTGTGGAGTTGGCAAAGGTGAAGAATCTTCAAAAGAAGGGGAATTGGCTGGCTTTTTATTCTCCTTGTTGGCTAAGGCTGAAACGGGCAAAGTGGTGGATGAAGAAGGCTTTCTAGAGCGTACGCCAGACAGTTGCCAGTCGCCAGCCACGAGTTATTCAAACGAATCAAACCAAAGAAAGCTCACGCCAAAAGAGACGATTTAGTAAATTTCTGGTAAAGTTCTGGTTCCCAGCGAACGACATTCGATCATACATTCAGCTTAGACTCCACTTGTTGACCCTCCACTGTCTGCACTGTCCTCCTCCAGTCCTTCACACTAACACCGATACATCCTCACCAAAAAGTCATCAGCTCCGCCCCAGACTAACTCTACACTCCAATTGCCAATCCTCCTGTTTTTCCCATCTTCCGTCTGCATCTTACTTTGCGAAAGAAACATCTCCAAACCATCTCGCTGCATCATATCGATACTATCGCTGTCATGCGCCCTATCCGCTGTTTGTCTATCATCCCTCAGCCGCGCTCACGTTGATGATCCACCCACGTTCCACCTGTTGGTAGCCGGCCCGCGCCTGGCCACAGCAGAATGTTTAGAAATCGCAAGAAAGACAAGTTGCAACCTCCGCCGACCCACTCCTCCAAGCAATCTATAACTTCGGTGGCATCTTTGACATCGGTTGGATCTGCTGGTCGCAATGCATCCTCGCCGCATCTTCCCTCCAAATCCCCCAGTCTCTTGAATCTTCCCTCTGCCACCGAACCGTCTTCCGCAGCGTCCGACTACGAACACGGCACCTATCCTTTTCTCGACCATCCGTCCTCCATTCCGCCGTACCAATCGTACCAATCGTACACATCCTCTCCAATCTCGTCGCTGCCCCCAACGTTGCCGGATATAACTCGAGTGTCGAGCATTAGAAGTGTCTTGGGACGACAAGGCCAGCAGACAGGCGAAGCTGGCACTAATATACTTGCGCGCAATGGATCTGGGGAATCGTGGCTGCGGTCTTTTGGCTCGTCCGCTAAAGATGAAGCTTCATGGGACGAGTCGAAGCAAGCGAGCGTAGGCGAGGGGAGGCCTGCACCGACAAAAACAAAACTGACATTACCTGGAGACATTGAGGCGCCCCGTCCACCACCCAAGGAAAGAGAAGAATCACGATCTCGCCCAACAACTGCTGGAAGTAGGTCGGATCAACTCTCCCGCCCGCGTACAGCTCCACGCGACGATTCAAGGGAGGCCATACCATCTATTGTAACACATGGAGCAACACCTCGACAGAACCATAGATTCGACCTTGACGGAAACAAATCTCCTCCTGTTTCTCGTCCTCTTACGGCCGCCTCCTCGCTACTCAGTTATACGCAACACTCTGATAAAAGCAGCGCCACAGGATCTTCGATTCGGTCGTCGTCTACCTTTAGTCATCCCATGATGATGGGACAGTTCAATGATCCTGTTCAGACGTCACTTTCTGTGTCGCCGTCTAAGTTTCCTACAGAAAGTCATCGGCCACCTCCAAAACCCCCTTCCTATGCTCCGCCTCCAGTGCCACAGACTCAGATTCACGCACCAGCAAAAGTTATGGATCTAAACCCACCAATACCTAAACATGCACCTCCTCCACCTCCACCTCCAAAGGTGACCAAACATAAACTTAATCTACGGAATCCAATGTCTCTGCTTTTAAAACGACGCTCGGCGCAGAACATCCCACAACTGTCAGATGACTCTCTAGTCTCACGCAAAACTCCGAGATCATACGGCTCATCGGCACAAACAAAAGACCCAAGTATAAGGGGCACCATCGTCCATGACTTTAGTGCGCCCAAAGAAAGACGGAATAATAATGGCTTTGACGATTCGATGGCTTCGATACAAGAAGAGCCTTGGCCTGATAAACCCCATACACCTATCTTCAAGGAACACTTTGATGATGGGCAAAGCAACGAGGCTGCTATTCGTGCAGAAGCCATGGCGAATCGCGATTTTATAGCTCGAAACCTTCCACCTCCAATGCCTTCTGCTCCTCCGCCACTGCCACCACCTCCTCCATTTGGACGACCGGCGGCTGCTCAATATATGCCTGATTACCATGCTGCTCACCATGTAGAAACTGCCTTGTCAGCACCTTTGCAACCTCCACCTCTAGCTGCACTTCCTGAGATACCGCTTCAGATAGATACTACTGTGGCATCGGGACCTCAAGCTGGTGGAACACTTTCCCCATTGATCGAGGATCCTGGTACATCGCCGGTAGGGCCAAAAAATCCATCGGGAAATATTAGACGCAACACCATAAGCAGCAGACGACGGAACACGAGATTCAGCACTGCTTCAAGAGGATCAATGTCCAGTATCGCTTCCGATGGCAGTAATCGCTCTTCTGGCATACCGGCTCACATGTCGTCTCAATCGTCGCGATTTAGTTTCCAGTATGCGGGACAAGATTCGATCTTGCAGGAGAAGATGCTGGAAGAAAAGCATAAACAGAGGGCGGCAGCGAAGGCGCTTGCTGAGAAGGCCAATCCGACTGAGGAACCGGAGCCTGAAGAAGAGGACGATTATGACTATGAGGACGAGATGGACGATATGGAAGAGGAGGTTCCTATGATAGGCGATGATTGGGGTTATGGTGGTGGAGGACTGGGAGACATGTCTTTGGGGACCGGCCTGGGCAATTTGACACTCGAGGACGTATTGAATACATCAGCAATGAATGTTGCTCTCATGGGGAATCCACTCGACAATTCATCATTGACAGCCCAGTCACCCTCGGTACATGGACTTGGAATATTGTCTGGCCCACAGCAGCAGGAACATCAAGTTGAAACTCGCCAATCTTCAAAGCCTTCAGTCTATCAGCCAAGTGGAATTCCAACCCAAAACTCAGTGCATCTCAACTTTGATGAAGGGGCGATGGATGACGATCTCTACTTTGACGATGGCATGATCGATGAAGTCAACTTTGATGATACGCAACACTTTGACGAGACGGTGCTTGACGATCCCTCGCATCCTCTTTACGAACGGAAACGATTGTCTGCCCCAATGACAGAGCCGTTGTCTGCTCTGTCAGACGATGGTGATGATAAGCCAGCCCACTCAAATATGTTGGCACCGATGAATAGTGTTCATAACAGCACTCAGGTGTTCAATTTTGCGCAGTATCCAAGCGTCAACGCATCACCTGAACAAGTTTCTGAATATCACAGCATCCTTGCCATGGCCGCAACCAAGGCGGCCGAGTCTGGACGTTTTGAGCGAAGCGATAGTGTGAGCAATCTGAAAGATGCCGCTCAAACTGGATTGCATGAAGCTGAATCACAACCGGGTCTTGTTCCTGACGACTCGCGATCAAGTCAAGCAACCACCATGTCACCGCCACCTGCTGATACGGTCACGGAACTAGACACTCAGGAGCTCTCTCGACAAGAATCGCAAAAGCAGGTCATGTTCACATTAGGCGGTCAAGGACACTACGATAATGACTTCATGGCCTTTAACTCAGACATGTCGGACTATGACTCGGCGTACGAAGATGACCAAATCATCGCAGCTGCCAATGCCGACGCACTTGCTAATGACGACGACTGTATCTACGGAACGGAGTTTGGTTTCTACGCACGACCTGGTCCCAATGGCGGTGACGACGGCGAAGAGGCTATTAACGGTGGCTATTTTGGACCAAAAGAATGGAGCCAGATTGAACGCCAAAAGTCTACTCGCGAGCCAAATCTTACACCGATCACCGAGCGAAGCGAATACTCGACGCGCAACTCGTTTGTGTCGGTGCCAACGCTCGATAAGGGAGCACACTCCAGTCCCGGTCTTGCTCAGCTGGCGCGCATGAGTCCAAGTTGGAACAACAGCGAAATGAATCTTGAGGCATTGATGCGCCTCCGCAAAGGCACATTCGGCGGCAGCCAGGCCAGTTTAAAGAGCACTGGAAGCAATGGAAACCAACCGAGTAGTCCTCTCGCCTCGAGCCCCATCATAGCCATGCAAGATTCTCGCAGTGCTTTTGCTCACCCAGAACTCAAGTCCAACTCTGCCCTCCAACACGCCATCAACGCGCCATACCGAACCACTGATGATGTAGAGGACGAAGACGAGGCCTGGGAAGACACAACCACCGCCTCTACCGATGAGGAAGAATCCGACTACACCGATACCGAAGAACTAGAAGACGACGAAGAAGGTGAAAGCCCAACCATCACCGCAACAACCTACTCCTGCACCGCCGGCTCAACCACTTTACCCGCCCAAAAATCCTTCCCTCGCCCCTTCAACCTCGTCATCCAGCCCGCGACTTCTCCGCACGCCAACCTACCAGCATTCCACTTCCCCTCCAGCGCCTCACCCATCTCGCCCACGGACGTTGGCCTCGCGCCCCTTCTTTCCCAGCAAGCTGGCGCCGCGCGCGGAAAAGCCGCCTCCGGCACATTCTACTCGCCCGCCTCATCCGTCGCTTCCCCCGTAAAAATCAGCCACTCGCGCACCGGCTCCGACAGCGTCGCCTACGTCGAAGAATGCGACGAGGAAGGCGGGCAGCCACATTGGGTGCTGGAACGTCGACGAACAGGCGAGAATGGCGTGGAAGAATTGATTGGTAGGACTAGAATTGAGCATGGGTCGATTTAGGAGAGACTTTGTGCCGATCGTGTCCGCAATCATGTCCGGTAGGGTTGGAAGGTGATGATGCTGGTGATTGTATATAGTGGACTATTCGGATGGGGATGGGGATGGAGCTTTGACTGGTGGATGGATTGGGGGAGAAAGAGAAGAAGATTGTTATTGTATATACCCGCATGGATTGTTGTTTTTGCACTGTGCATAGCGATGGGAGCGGTTCATGTTTTAGACTTTTAGGGATTGGGATATACCACTGCGGTCGTTTAGGGGATTTTTGTTATTAATTTTAGCGCCGAGAGCGGTATATTTTTTCTCACTTCAATCAATCGCTCAGTGAAAGTGATTAGGCGGATGATAAATCGATCTTTGCTTCTTGGTATCGCCCTCGTCTACATTCGATGGCTGATGGCTGGGGGTAGTGGAGCCCAGGAAGTCTTGTCGCTGTCATGATATTACTATTTTAGCTTCAAAGATCTGCCGCTTTGGGTGCAAATTCAGTGGAACGCGAGAACAAAGATCTCTTATATTCACTAATCCTGTAAACATGATCCCGGCTCTGAAATGTCCCTTGAAGACAGTTCTGGTACCAGGTTAACCAAAAAGAAGTCATAGGAGAAAAGTGTGGCTGGCATGAGAGACAGCTGGATTGTTGTGGTACCGAAGAATAATAGGATTGAATGATGATTTCTATCAAGGAGAGAAGTGTATACCGGTGTTACAAAAGTCGAAGGATCACTGTATCAACTGGTCACGTTCTTCCATGCCATCACAAGCTCCTTGTGCTATAAACATAGAGGGCAAGCCATAGAATGTACCGCTGGTTTCGTCAAAAACGGGCTGGAGCTATATCGCTTCCAGTCACTGCGATCATAAATTGCATCCACAGCTCCAAACAGTCGACTAAGGGGCACGCTCAAATGTTCCTTGATTTGAGAAAGCATCTATACTGTTTTGGGAAGTGTAGTTACAAGTTTGTAGAGCGTTGATAGTCCTACTTTTGGCGACAAAGAGCAAGGCGAGAAGCAATCAATCATGCCTTACCCAGACAGTCGTAGTACATCATGAACAGGATTAAATCTTTGTTGAATTGGCATAAGCAAAGTTAGCGTCACGCTTACGATTGCCTTGGACATATCTTCTGCCCGTTCCGTTTCGGTATATATTCTCAAGTGCTGCTGGGCTTTGAATTTAGGAGTAGTCATTCTACTATCTTGTCTACCTACTAATTCAGCAAGTGTAGTTCTTTGCGAACTTTTCCACACCATCATGAGTTCCTTCTTTCTTCTAGCCGCTACAACTGGCACTGCAATCGCACAAGTTAATACGCTGCCAGCTTGTAGCCTTGCGACCTTCTCACCATTTCCTGATGGGACGAGCAAGATATACTTCTCGCCAACAGATACCGGAACTCTGGTGGCTACAACTATGGCGAGGACAGGGGGTATTTATACTGTCTTCCTAATTCTGAAATGACATGACTTACGTTTGAAAAGCACAAGGGTGTTCTCCAGGTTCTGTCGGCACTGTGTCTCTGATTTTCCCAACTGGGGTGACTATAAATGGAGCAACCAGTCTAGACTGTGGCACATTTGGTTTGGATGGAACTGTTCAAACAATCAATTGGTGAATATTATGCTGACCTGAGGATTGAACATCATTGCTAACTTGTTCCAGGCCTATTGTTGTTGGCACATTGGTCCCAGGTATGGTCTAATTGTTTGGATCGAGTTCTTCCAGTCCTATCCCTGTCGTTACCAGAAGACGCTTAGAACATCCTATGTCTTGATAAAGCTTTACTAACAGGTCATAGGAGTGTATGGCTATGCCATAAACCTGAACTTTATCAACGGCACGCTTCCAGTATACTACACAAATCAGCAAACCACCATCACCGCAGATCCTGCAACAGTAACTGACACTAGTACTCCAAGTAAGCTTATAGCTTTGAATTGGAGGGGAACTGTGCTAATATGTTTCGTGCCAACCAGTTGTAACCACTACCGAGACAGACTTCACAACCATCACAGAAACGGAGACTTCTGCTCAAGTGACAATTACTTCTCCTACCCCAGGTTCATATACCGTAACCATACTCCGCGTAGAAGCACTGTATTGTCTACTTCAACATTACCAGTACGAAGAAAGATGTATCAGACACATGGGTCATAAAGACAGCGACAGAGACCGCACCATGCACAAGAACACCTACCGGTCATCCGTGGCATTTCGGCCCAGCTCCCAAAGTTCGTCGAGGTGTGAAAAAAGTAAGGCGAAAAACATATACAAGTCACGTAGAATCGTAAAACGGGACACATCTCCTGTACTCGGAGATGGGCCAGCTTCGGTCACGACCACACCTGACCCGATTATCACTACAGTCACTGCCTCAGATTCGACTGTTACTGCTACTACCACCAGTGGAATCGATGTTACAACCACAGTGTGAGTTTTTCCGACGGATATATACCGGTGGAAGTACGTGTTCATGCTGATGTTTGTTCAGACCAGCCGATCCTGCCACCACCACAGTTTTCATCGGCATTGCAGTCCAAACTACAACTCTGCATGCTCAAAATTAAACCCGTTTTAGATCCACTGTTACCACTACTACTGTTCACTCGACTAGTACTCATACGTAAGTAATTCTAATCTCATTCGTCCTTGGTTCTAAGCATTCTCCAGATATACCAAACCAGCACCGTTACTCAGCGATGCTCGGGGAGAAGGTAAAGAAGGTTGAGTAGACCCAAATTGGGTCCCAAATGTATCAAAAAACCATAGAGTAAAGTCGTCGTTAGGCGTCGTAACGTTGGAAATGTATTGTGCGATTGGTTTGGATCAGTGCTCTGATCAACAAGCTTTCGCGATCCTGTATCTAGTCTGCATGCTTGATAGCTTAGGAAGGCAGGAAACGACACAGCGGTGATAAGAGAAATCTTCTCTCAGTGAGGACGTAAGACAGGTATCCGCATCGTCGTTAAAGTGGTATATTGCGGGAACCAAGCATCGCCTATAAGGCTGCAACAAGGCTGAAGATGTGCAAACGATCTTTAAGCCTAAAGCAGGAAACCTTGCAGTCTATTAAGTGATTACCAGACCCCTGTAACTATTAATATTCGACTTGAGCTCTAATCTTTCTCTTTAAACTCTAATATATATCCGTAGGCGTATCTAATGCAAGAACAGGAAACGGGCCGAAATTCCTCCTCTAGCTTCGCTTACTCGTTCATGAGCGACTCATTAGTCGCAGTAATTGTAGACACTTGGTGGCTTCCGGTGGAACTGTTTGGGCTTCTTTTTCCGAATAAAATATTGTGAAGGAATGAGAATTGATAGATATTCATCACGGACGGAACAATATATGCACTACCCGTGCAAAACCTCTACGGCACAAACAAAGCAATCATCTCGTTTTGGGAACCTAAAATCGACTTTGTTCCTGCAGTAGATTTCCCCAGATTCTTTCTCAGTATACGTTAGGCCCGCCTGATAGGTGCGCGCTGAAGAAGCAATATATTCTCTGTCTTTGGTATCACTCTCGAATGGGGCTAATTTCCCGAACTACCCTAAAGCATCCTACTGAACGGTTCATAGTATCAGTTACGACTCCATGAATGTGTACTAGTCCGTTTCAAGTCCTACTTTAAGCTAGGAGGTATGTTTCTTGCTCACTTCGCAACTATTGCAGTAATAACCAAAAGAAGTAGTAGTAGTGCGCTAGATAATTGCGATTTGTTTCGCAAAGCTGTTTCTAAGATCTGCATCGGTGTTAACAGTAGCCGTTATGAACCGGGGAGCTAACGTATATGGATTATCCGACAGCTTACTTCTTCTTTGTACACTTTGATCATTATAATAGTTAGCTTTATCTTTTTCAACAATCGCACAAGTGTATTGCGCCGTTACCCGTATTGGAGCTCTTTTTGTCCTACTTATTTTCTTGCAACAATACCTAGCGACACAGAGTGTAGATTTCTCTCGAGGAAGATGGCACACCCTAGGACTACCCGTACTACAGGGCCCCGCGTCGATTTCTCCGAAAGCTACGATCCTAGCGTTCTCAAAGGCCGTTCTGCTCTGGTTACTGGCGGATCGTTGGGGATTGGGCATGGCTGTGTGGAGAGTTTAGCTGAGAATGGGTAAGGGTCTCTCATTTTCTATATCTTATCATGTCTCTGCGCTGGCAAAACCTCCTTGGCAACACGGCGTAGGCTGTTGGAGGTCTATATGTATGGGCCCGCGCATGCCAGCATCAACGCAATCTCGACCTCAGTGACAAGTCTTCAGACTGGCGGTCTCGATTTCAAAATGGGCAAATTCGGCGCGATCACAGGAAGAGCACGGCAAGGGAGGTTGCATCAGGGGTGCATTAAAATCGACGGGAGTCTGGACGCGTACAAGGCATACATGGAACATGAACACAATGGCTGATACATTCATTTTCGCAGAGTCTACGTCACGTTTGCAGACGTCAACGCTGAAGCAGGACAAGCAGCTGAGAAAGAACTCAAAGACAAGGGATTGAAGTAAGCATTATCATTTCATTCGTCGTAGGGAAGCTATTATACTACACAATTACCATTGGTCGGCATAAAAATACAACATAGGTGGTATAGAGCAAGAAAAACATCGCTAATAATGCACCCAATCGCAGTGTACAATTCGTACAGACGGACGTATCATCATGGGAAGCCTTGGTGGCTGTTTTCAAGGCCGCCGTCGCCTTCTCTCCATCAAACACCGTCGATATTGTCATTCCCAATGCTGGGGTAGGTGGCGTCAGCGTTGCCCACTGGCTTTCAAATACCCCAGTGAATTCTGTAACGAATGACCCGCTACCACCACCAACACGATGTGCAGACATCAACTACATGGCAGTCCGCAACACCATCTATGCGGCCATGTACTACTTCAGGAACTTTCCTGGCAAGGAGGACGCCACGCATTCGAAACAGATTATATTCGTCGCTTCCATGGCAGGATATTCGCCCATGGCTTCTGTTATTGACTACAACAGCTCGAAGTGGGGTGTGAGAGGAATGTTCTGGGCATTGCGAAATGTTCCCCATATTCTTGGTGAAGGCAAACCGTTATTCCGAGTTAACTTGATAGCTCCAACATGGGTCAAGACGAATTTGACAGCACGATTCCAACAACTCATAGAGGGTGGGAACTCCACAGTCAAGATGGCGGAAGTCAGTGACTGTACTGACGTTGTGTTGAGAATGGCGTCGGACGAGAAGGTCGTGGGTATGTTGAAACTGAGACAAAGTATCGGAAGTTTTCAGATATACTGACGGGTGATCCAGGTCGGGCCGCTGCAATTGCCGCGGACAAGAAGAGCTTTGACGTGTGTGACGAATCCGAGGGTCCTGGAGCAGCTCAAGTATTGAATGATCCCGAGTATCTCAAGTTCTTTGGCTATGGGCCAGCAGTTGAGGTGTCCAAAAAGCCTTCCGAAGCAGACTCAGCAAAGTTCCTCGATTCAGCTGCTTCAGAAAAGGTTCCGAACCCAACAGTTTTGTCTGTGGAAGATTCGCTGAAGGCAGCTGTGCCAGTACCCAACGCAGCATAGATAGTGGAGTCGTACGTGGCGGGATAGAAACCATCAACCGGGTTGGCGACGTGCTGCGATACGCAGGCGAAGATATCTTTCATGTAACACAGCACGGCGAAAAGAAAAGATTGAGCCAGGGGTATGAAAGCTGTTTTCGTGACTAGCGCCGCTGTGTAACACAATTTTGACGCAAAAGTCTCCGTAAGAGGCTTGGTGAACCCATAAGCTGAAAATCCAAAAGGTCTTGATTCGAGATTTGCGCATGCATGGAATCTGCATTAGACCGCCTGCTCATTTGGTGGCCGTGGAGTGAGAACCATTCGACACTGTCTCTTCTTGGCCTGGCCACCTTTCCAGCTGGCTTTCCAAGTCGACCTCTGGAATTATGGGCGAGCGCTTTTCACGTATTCGTTCATCCCTAGTGATACCTCTGCTTTCGTTCCACGGCGCATACTCTGTAGGACGCCTAGTATTCCGGTCGAGTTCGCTTATGGCACTGGTGCTACCGCCGACGAATTGTCCAAGTTTGTAGGCTTTGAGTTTGTCCAACGCTGTCTTAAAGTCGTCCAGAATTATGGTGTCAGTCAGACATTTGAAGACAAAAGCCAGTTTCCAGAAAGGGTTCAAGCCATCAGGGAGAGCATGAGAGATGATGCTGGTGACTGAAAGGCAGTCCAGGATAATAAAGCAGATTGACAAGAACATGCTGAACAGCAGCACGCCGAACCGTGGAGACACTTTTATTAGCTCCACAAGGCCGAATTCGTAGCGACGTTTGATGTTCCAGAACAAGTTCACAACCGTAAAAATCCACCATGGATCCCTGAGGCACAGATTAGTTAACTTCACCTTTGCTGTCACGTTGCTATCACATACCGGAATATGGCTTCATATGGTCTAGTTGACTCAAACAAGTTATTGATGTTGTTGAAGAATGTGAAATTCGCGTAGATTTCCAGAACCCAGTAAGGTTGGGCAAGGATCACAGTGCCAATATATATAAGGCTGACTTTCCTGGAAAGGAAGGGTTTGTTTTTTATCCAGGCGATAACATTGTGCAAACTCCAGCTCATGTTCAGGAAAATAGCTGTGACTGATAGGTACCAACCGTATGCGGGAGGATTTGGAAACATGAAAGTCCCATGTGGCATGCCCATGATTAACTCGAGAAGAATGAGCTTATGTAGCAGCACGCCCCGGCGCATGTTGGCGATTGTTATTCCTGTCATCAATAATTAGATCTCCCAGACAGACCATGGATCGAAGCACGACGACGTACCTGCCATGACTACCATGGCTCCAACCATGAAGCCTTGAGACCATGATTCCAAAGTGACCGAGGCCACTGCTGATGGTTTTTGAGTTTCATGATTCACCACAGTCCCGTTGCCAGTTGACATGATGCTCCGAGGTTCAATCACAGTGGCATAAAGGGCGGAGGAGGCAACGCGTGAGGTGGGAAGGATGACAAGGGAAGCGTAAAGCAAACGGAGAGAGAAAGGATGATGACGATGTGGGAATAATGAGAAAATACACAATTTGCTGATCACTTGAGGTTCGGGCCGCGATGGGATGCAGAGAGGAGTAGACCTAGGTTTAATAGGGACGAGTTAGGTACAATAACAACCAACCTTCACGATGAGTGGGCGAGGCTGACTATCCCAGTCTTGAAAGACTACTGACGTTTCCCAAAGGACGACTTGCACGACACAAAGCAGGAGCTGTCCTGTTGCAGCACCACACAGACAAGACACACTTGCCGACTACGAGAAAGCCTCGCAGTGGAACTGTACTCCAACACCGACTACTTTCGGATGGGCCTGTGACCAGGCCTCGGGAACCTTGCTTTCAGGTGGAGGTACACACCGTCTTTCGATGATAAAAAGGCTCTCGCCTACGAGGTATCGTCAAAAGGCATCAAAGAGCCAAACCTCTTTGTTGGCGGCTGCTTCCGCCCTTGAATGCGGGGAAACAAACGAGTTGAAGGAAGGACCCACATCGCGTCGGGAGGGATCGAGGGAACATTTTACTCCATAATACTGATAATTATGGGCAAATCACCGTACAAACCAGGAGGGTAACGGGGACTATTTCCACAAGCTTGCAGGTCACGAGAAACCGGGGGCCGACTTGGAGCTCACCAATTGAAGAAAAGGATTGACCAACGCCACCATGCAAACCGCCATCACTACTCCACAGTATCAGCCAAGCAAACGTGTCAACTATTCGCAACTTCGCAAGTCTGTTTTTCAGTCTGCCTCTAAACGGACGCGATGAAGGGGACCAACTTCCGAATCTCATATCAAACCATTGGTTGTCTATGGAGCACGACAGGACCCTCTTTCGTATATCAGTACTTGGAGCTGTGGATCCCATGCACCTTATTTCGTTTGGGCCAGACCGTCTAAGATCAAATCCGTTTCCTGTCAAATGATCATCGTTGCGGAGTGGCGTGGTAACACAAAATGCTGAACTTCCGACTGAAGTCTCCACCCTTTCAGCATTCACAACGGCGGCACACGCGGCTAGATCGAGTCTCGCTTAACTGCCGATATCAAGTTCTTTGTATTGATGAAGCATAAAGCGACAGCTCTTCAATGAGATTCAGCACAAAGAAAACATGGAGTCGGGAAGAATGCGCTTCCTATAGGAGAGCCTCCGTGGGCGGATGCTGCACCGTATCATTGATGACAACCTTTCGTACCGGTCATTCTGAATTTATTCTTGTATGATGTTCATATCATTGACAGGCTTGATTTGCCTTGCCTGATTGATTGATCATTGGTCAAGAATCCGCAGGCGTAGTGCCATGCCATACCAAGTCCATTAGATCCACAGTACTCTACTCCGTACTATCAAGATCGTGACAGCCAAGCTCCTTGGAAGAGATAAATGTCAAGACATTGCAGCCTTGGTTCTGTTGGAGTCACTTGATTCAGTTCTTCGGAGCGTTTTCTTTTGTTACAAGATATTGACGAACCCAGGCCCAGGACTACTTAGATGCCGATTAACTAACACGCTAACCTGATTGACCTGATATACAAAGCTGTCCAGTATCATATCAATCAGGGCAATTCCAAAAGTGGCCCAGGGTTGTGGAAGACCCTGCATTTAATTTCATGCTATAGGAAGTGACGAAGAGGAAGTGTAATCTCTCATCCATCTGCGACGAGATGTATACGAGCTCTTGGCCGCCTTGTAGCAAGTCACCCGCTTCGCTGCTGGAATCATGATCGCCATATTCGAGAGATGTGGTAGCTGCAGTCTTTCAAGGTAAGTGGTATCTCAATATGCTCCAGTATGCACCAAGCTAGTAGTAATACAAGATGGTTATGTGCCTCATGCTCAGGAGCAGCAATTATTTTTAACAGTGTTTATGCAATCATCGACGAGTTCCATTTCTTGACTGCCAGTAGTCGTAGTCGAAAGCAACCAACGTTCCAGCAATTGCCATCACTTCGTCGAGCTCTCCTTTGGCATTCTTCATGCTATCACCGAGTCAGAATTGTTACTATCGTAGGTTCAAGGAAAACTTACCCGGCATGAGCTCTAAAGTCATAGTTGCATTTGATATACATTGAATCTCCGGATTTGAGAGGAACGGGCTTGTCGAATGCGCAATGCGTTTGATGGGCAATGTGCTCGCCACCCATACCATGACCTGCGGCCGGAGGTCCCATTTGTCGCTTTGAGTGTGAGTGACCACCAGGCATTTCGCTGCTTGGGCTCGCCATTGATCCGCCTGGGCTGGACATTCCTGCTGGTGCGTCTTTGCTATAAGATGCTTGCGATGTGCATACCGCTTTATTGTCCAGATACACCTGAGTTTCAACGCCACCTATGAAAGATTAGCCAGTGATGCGAGGCATCATCTCTGGGATCTACCTACCATCGTGTAGATGCGAGTTTGCTCCAAGGAGGAAACCATCCTTGGGTGTCTTCCAGGGCATCGAATATTCTTCGAATACATCTCTCATAGGCTGTTGGGTGGCGGTCAGGTTGGTAGGACCAAATGGATTATTGGTGTCCTTTCCAGTGCAGCGGTCTGGTCCAACACTTATCCATACGATTTTGCCTTCCTTCCACTCTGGGTCGAATCCGTCAATGTAGTTGTAGTCAAGAGTGACCCAGACCCACTTCTCCTTATCTTCCATGTTCATAAGCTCAGTGTTTAGAGCAAATGAATCAGATTTGCGAACATGATATGCTGATTTCATGCCTGATTCTGGCGAATAGAACTTGAGATCTGAACGCTCGTTGCCAGACTCAAAAATGTGTTCCGAGTCCTTGTCGCAAGTTGCATCTCGAACTTCTTTACCCATATTGACGAGAACGACATGATGTAGCCACGCTCCAGTGACGTTGTTTGGCACCGCTTTGCCATCTTCGTACTCCATGCCAGCTTTGATATCGAGGATCATGCAATTGTCTTGACCACATGGCTTCCTTGCACCGAACTGGAGAGTGTTGGTCATTCCAGTCGCTTGGAGCATATAATATTCGACATTCTTTTCGGAAGTGGGAGGGATGCGGTATGGCCCATATCGTATCTTCTTATGTTGAGCTTTGAATTCTGCTGGGTATCGTTTTGAAGGCTCAGCAAAAACTTCTGCCACTGAGGCCACGGGCTTCTTCTTTCCCAGGCTGGTGATTACATTCCAGAACGATCCGAGATAAGCTGCGGCCTCGCTGCTTTGGCGTTTTCGAAGATTTAGATTTGATGGGAGGTTCTTTGTGACTGCTTCTAACATTATCCGCGCTACATAACATGGTCAGAACGATACTAAACAGTTTTATCCGCTTCACTAACCATTCTTAGGCAGAGTATATGGATTTTCTCTGAAATACTGCAACGCCTCCGCTTCAGAGAATGGCTGTTTCTGGACATCAGTTTGTATCACAGCCGCACTCCCAGCCTGAACCCCTAGAACGATTGAGACTGCCGTTGAAATCTTCATTTCTGCAAATTTTGAGCTGAACGAGGTTGCCGATTCCACCGAAGATCATCTGTGCAAACTGGAAACTAAGTGATATATACCTAAAGCCGCAACCTCGCATATTTCAGACCATAGTTCACCGCGAGGGGGTTTGGTAATAAAAATTGGCCAATAGCACCATTTGCCCCTTAACAAATCCTGTACATTTGTCCGGTTATTACTATTCAATGGTTATCTCACTTGGGCGAAAGCGTAGAACAGGCCAGACTGCAGTCCAAGAACGCAAGGGCAACAGCCAATGGGCTTGTCGACTTCTTCTTGTGCAATCTAGGTTCTGTGCGTAATATAGCATATGGGGGAGTCTTCCTAGTCTTAAGATGCAAAGCATAGATGAGATATTGATGAAGCGCAGAAATCAGTTGTTCGTTTACTGCTAACATCTAGATACTTTCAGGCATCACGCCGTCTTACGCGCACGGATAGCCGAGCCAGGACTGAGAAGACCGATGTATGGCACGTTGCCGATTGTGGAGAGCTCCAGACTTTCTGAAACGAATCTCTAGCCATGGGAACTTGTAATACTACTTTCACTTGGAAGATATAAGAGTACTCAGTCTCACGATCATCAAATCATGGCTCGATGTATCTTCGAGTGTGAAATTGACTACCAAGGCCCATCTCTTTTAACGGATTCTAGAAGATCCCTCTGACTTGCACAAGCTAAATGCCTTGGTCTTTCATTGTGGAAGCAAGATGAATAGTGTGGAAGCAAGATGAATAGCTTCATATTGAGATCTACCAACACGACATGGGCTTCTTCTTTTGCGTCGTCAACACAGTAAATTTCGCCCCGAGAATCTTCAATCTATAGATGAAAAGCCTCTCACTTGCGTCAATTACTGAAACCGAAGCACTTGGCAAAGATCACTGAAATTTTAAGCTATGAGAGGCAATTTCGGCAAGTCTCCGTTGAGATTCACCCCGGTGTACGGATATATATAGAGACTCTGAAGAACTGTTCGAGATTTTCCGATTTTAGCCAGGAAACAACGCTTGTCTTTTGTCGACCCTTGGTAAGGTTTCTCCGGGCTAGATAAAGTTTCAACTATCCGAGTCTTGGGGACAGATAATCCTTCAAGCAGTGGCCAGGCCCTCGAGACAATGGGCAGGGCAGCGGCGACAATAAATTGCCGTTGTGCACCAAAATTATCAAAGTCAATGCGATTTGTCTAGTTCAGGGTCTTTCAAGCATGTTCAACCACTAAGAAGCCACTATTAAACATGTCTCTTTCTTTGTCCGCAGTTATATTGTTTACATGGATCACACCATACCAGCCTATAATCGTTGATTGTTAAGGGCTGTCAGCGATTGACTTTGACACGCCTCTGCCCACTAAGACTTACCCTTTATTTGCAAGGATAGTAGCTTCTTAGCGGTGAGGTAAGTTCGACAGCGGTAAAGCACCCTTATACATGCTCGACCTCAGAATAATGGTGGCGTAGATGCACGCAGCATGGGGATATAATGGATAATCCCTTTACGTTTCTGCTGTAGACCAAATTGGAATTCCAAGATTTCGCCAATTTACAAAAGGGTAGATAAACTTATCAAATTATATGACTGTGCTCTTTAGAGGTCTTTTAGGTTTATTAATCTAAAGGGTTCCTAAATGGTAACTGACACTGTGGCGAGGAACAGTACCTGTTAGAACCAAGCATGGTCTACCTATTATAAGAAATTCTTGCTGTTGCAAATCGTTTTGTGAGAGTTGCTCAGTTCCTGTCCGGCAATGATGTACACTCCTTTGCGATTGTGGTTGCTTCTTGCGACCATTGAAAGTGTCGCATTATGTGCCCCTTCACCACAGCAAGAACCAAGTCCGCTAGACCTGCCACCATCAAAACCATATCAAAGTGTCTTGCCATCGCTAAAATCCCATCCTCCTAAAGTATCGAATGGCACATCTTCTGGTCACTCCGCGCCTGCTGCGCCGCCGAAATCCAGCAGTGTTTCCTCGGCCAAAACCTCGCCAACGGGCTCCAGCGCCGCGATTCCTTACCGCAACACGACTTCGACGGGCATAATATCTTCTGCGACAGCTAGCCCGAAAGCTTCTATGGCGCCACCTTTCAAAGTGCCAGACAATTTCCCTGGAAACGATGAGTGGTACCGGCCGCCAGCGGGCTTCGGAAAGGAAAAGACAGGGGCATTGTTGAAATATAGAAAGACCCCAAAAGCAATATCTTTGGACAACAAAAGTGCTTTGAAGATGAAGGAAGCATGGCAATTGATGTACAGGACCCAAAACACAGTTGGGGAGCCCGAATCATCTGTTGTGACGGTTTTGGTCCCGTACAATGCTACGAGGAGCAACGTCTTTGCATACCACTGGTTCTCTGTAAGTGATGGAATATGGAATCAAAGATCGAGAAGTAGCTAACATTACCAGGATTCTACTTACCAAGAGTACGACACAATCTCAACTATTTTCTATCAATTGCTAACTTCATTTTAGCTGCAGTCCATCTCTAGGAATGCAGGTTGGAACTCGGACTGACAATACTTATACCCAGAAGCAAACTGGTATTCTAGTTTCCGCTCTGGCTCAAGGTTGGCATGTGGTCGTACCAGATGATGGCGGACCACACGCCATTTTCGGTGAGCTTCAATTAGAAAGTGCACGATAAGCATCACTAACTAAGACCAAGGTAACTCGAAGTATCTGGGCTATTCTATTCTCGACAGCTTGAAGGTAGTCGTCAATTCAACAGAGATTGTAGGCTTAGATCCAGATCCCATTGTCACAACATATGGATATTCAGGCGGAGCGATGTCCGGAACCTTTGTATGTCCTGAATCGCATAAATTGTTGAGATCGTATCCTAACATGAGTAGGCCATGGAAATGCAGCCTACTTATGCGCCAGATCTTAAAATCGCCGGAGCAGCACTTGGTGGATTGCTTCCAAACATGACTTTCGTAATGAGTATGTGTCACGATTTTATTCATGATTTAGGCTTACCATTCACAGCGCATATGCATTATGTGGCAAATCGATCTGCCTATGGACCTCCATTGATAGCTGGATTCGCAAAAGAATACGCCAACTTGACCAACTGGCTTGACGAGAACTTGGCACCAGAACACGCAGAAGAGTTCCGTAAGGTGTATACGCAATGCTACGATGCAAACTGGGATCTGTTCAGCAAACGTCCTACAACTGAATACTTGAAGCGAGGAATAGATTCATTAGAAGATGCCATTCCAGTTAGCGTGTTTAACAACTCTGGTAAGCCTATACGACAACTTGATGATGTGCCAATGGTCTAACTCTTTCCAGGAAACTTGGGACAAAATGGAAGCCCAAAAGTCCCTCTGTATATATATGAGGTGTGTATCATCTGTCTTGCGCCAAATCAGAATTTCACTAATAGTCTACAGACTGTTGGAGACGATGCCTCTCCTGTGAACTTCACAGATGCTATTATCACGAAATATTGCAAGGAAGGAGCAAACATTGAAGTGAGTTCGTCGTGACAATTCGTATAGATTTACTGATGAACTGGTAGTACGAACGAAATCCGATTCGTATAACCCACAGCGAAGAAATGGTCGCCGGTATGTTCTTGCAATTTTTATTCTTTAGCATGATCCTCGTATCATACACCTGATACTGACTTCCGCAGGCTTACCTGGAGCAATGAGATGGTTACAGGATCGACATGAAGGCAAAGATATAGTCACTGGTTGCCGGAACTCAACCGAGACTACATTCTCGAAAGATGCCAAAAAGCAAGGTCATTTGGTCACTGGTATTCTAGGTACGCTTTTCGCCTACTTTGGATTCACCATCGGACCAGATTATTGGATAGCGCCTTTCACAATGTTCTGGCCTTAATAGAGCTGCGTCACTCGTAAATCTTCTTTGGAGTAAGGCCCAAGGGAGATGTTTAATATTTAAGCTATCAAAAATGTTACATATTTTGCTCCAATATCCTTCTTCGCTGGTCGGTAGAAGAACATACTGTCCTCAGTCATGAAAATAAGAAAGATGAGATGCTAATCGTCTTTGTTCAAACTGAACATTAGGTCCGCGGCATTGTCAGGTGCTTTGATTTGGAGAAATAGCCATAGATACACGGGGACAAGATGCCCTCACACATTGTCCATTTGTGTTTTGAGACGTGAGTTACGCTGCAGCAAAGCTTTAGCCAGATGGCTTCTGGACAAGATTTTTGCGTTGCGAAACCAGACCATGTCAAAGGAGCCTCTTCTTTTCAATCCAATGGAGGTGTATTGTCGGCGCTCAAGGTGACGGGAGCTTAGCCTTCGCGACCGAGCTGGCGGAAGCTTATCATGGCAGCTCATAATCAGGCGTAACTAGTTCTAAGTGTTACGCGCTCTCCCAAGTTTCCTTAGAGAACATGTATTGAGGCTTTTGAGCTAGTTCGGGGAACTAGTCTTAAGGTAGACGATTGCGATCGAATGAATTCAAGGCCAAGATCTCGAGGGATGGAGGCTGTTGAGGGTGGGGATTTCGTGCCTTTCTTTCTGTTTTATGTTCGTTAGAAGTGACTTGATGTCTAGGAAACCCGGTTTGGTTGCCGGAGCAGCCTCCTGTTACATGTGTAATTACCGTGCGTCGAGGTTAACTACATGTGCGCAGTAAAAGTAAGGGTAAATTATCACTCAACAAGGAAATTACAAGATGGGGGGTCTTCGCTCACAGAACGAGCAGGTTGTACCCATGTGTTGTTCACGATAGTAGGAATTTCTTAGCTTAGGATTTCCACCGTGCCTTGGTGTCCATGAGGTGCCATTTTACGCGTTTCTCGTGGGTTGGTTCCATTGGCTCCTTGCAGTACCTCCAATCTCAACTAGTACAGAAAATATTGTAGTATATATATGAATTTGCAGCGTTCGTCGAGCAACGACATAAGGCGCTTTGGCGGTGTGGTTAACGCGATGCCCTGCTACCACGTTAGTAGCGTAACTCACGGCGCAGGGACCAGGTAGCCCCTTTTTAGCTATCACCAACAATAATTATATTCTCTTCAAACCATAATTACTTAACCAAAATAGGTCGTAATAATCCTAAAAGACAAGAATATAATACTCCTCAAAAAGCTTGTTTTATTAAAGCTTTAAAAAATAAAGAAAACTTCCCTTCTTTTAATATTCTTTACAAATCTAAAGGAATTAATATCTCTATAGTAATAGGTCGCTATTAGGCCTTAGAATTCAAAGAATAAGGAGATATTACCTATTAAAAGATAAGGAAATAATCTACAAAGCTAGAAGTATCTAAACAAGTCTATAATAAAGAGCTACAAGCTATTCTAAATCCCTTATACCCCCTTTATTAAATACTGTTTAAATCTATGCCTTTTAGCCTTTTAAAAAGATAACTTTAGAAGCGATTTTAAGCAATTAGAGCCTATAGGTATAAATAACGAACTACAAAGAAGATCTCTAAGAAGAATAAGCTTCTTCGTATTACTTATAGTAAACAACATAAAGGCAAAACGATAACTAGCTTCTAGAAGAACATTTACTTTATAGATAAAGTATATTTTAACTCTCTTAACTTAGCAAACTATTAGGATTATAAGATATTAAAGCTAAGCTATCCTAAGGATTAATTACTACCTTAAGAACTTAACTAATCCTCTTTAAATATAACTCTTTACGTTATAAAGGGGATATTCTATAGAAGGAAGGGATTTTTTAGCTTTTATAATAATTCTACTAAATTAACTACCCTAAAGCCTTAAGTACTACTAAAACTATAATAAAGGAAGGTAGAAATAAAAGAATAGTTTAAATAACGATATTTAGATTACAAAGTAAGGAAACTACCTAAAGTTAAGGTAAAGCTAAAGGATAATTTAATAATATAGAAATTCTATATTAATAAGATCCTACTAAAGTATATTAAAGAAATAAAGGCCCTTAAAAAGAAGTATAACTATAAAATCTAGTTTTAAAAGGATAATAATCTAAGTTATAAAATAAGATCTAAAAAGAATATAGTAATTACTTATAAAATATAGGTAGAATTCTAGATTATTACTTATCCTACTTAATTACTAGATTTCAATCCTATAGAAGTAGTTTAGAATATTATAAAGGATAGATTACGTAGTAGAAGCTTCTTAAACGTAGAGGAATTTAAAATAGCAATTAAGGCTAAATAGCAACGAGTAACTATTATAGAAATTTAGCGACGAATTACTAAGATGCCTCAAAGGTACATTAATATAATAGAACAACACAGAGAACGTTTAAAGTCTTCGTTGTGGTGATAATCGATTTTATGTAGAATATAATATATTGATTTTTGATGTTGTGGCCCCTGCGCCGTCAATTACGACACCTACTATGCTACTTTAAGCTAGGCATTTCCTTCGGGGTATGTTTGGATACATTAATGATGTGTGGTCGATCTAACTTTAATAGAGCGCAGGTTCGAATCCTGCAGGCGTCGGAAATAAATATTAAGGTTTTTTTTTAAATCTCTTTTTTCTTCTCCTCTCTTTCCCCATCGTTCTAACCTTTGCAACTCGTCTAATTAAGAGAGATAGCTCTAGGGATGGTCTAAATTCAGCTCGTTTTCGTTGCGTGATAGACGTTTTATCTTGTCCTCGCTGTCACCAGTCACAGCGCCACAGCGATGGCCGAGTCTTTTATCATCCAGCGTAGCAAATTTCTCCACGTCGTAGTCATAAAAGATTGACCTGCAGCTCTTCTACTCGCAAGAGCAATGGGGCGTCCTCTGTCACTGTCGTTCGAGCCGGTCAGCAAACGCTCTGATGAGCCGCGGTCGCCGACACCGTCGACACGCGTCGAGCTGGCTTGCTGCGGATGGGCAAGATATGATACTCAACATTTCTCGGTTAGCTCGGACTTCATCTCCATTTGCTGGACCTATCAACTAATCCTTTAGTTATCAATATGCCACTATCCGAAGGTGAAAGCTCCTATGTATCCCCAACCTCACACCGACTTCACTTGGATTTGATCTGACTATAAATGGGAAATGTTATTTCTATTGCTTCAGGCTCTTTGTCCTAATAATTCTCATGTATGGGTACGAGTCCGTCGGCCTAATTTTTCTTATTATACGTTTTAGCTCTTAAGTTCCACAGCTTTTGACTTACTGAGTTTGGTTGAGTATGACGTTGACTTGTAGATGGTCCTGACCGACTTGGAGGTAATCCTGACCAAACATTGAGAACATCACTAATCTCTACAAAAACTTCTCGCCTGACAAATTCAATATGCTTGCTGCTGGTGGCTCTGCCGTTAGAATCGTCATTGGCTTCTGATATATGCGCCTCGCCAACTGTGCGAGCCGCTCTTGCAGCCTTGCCATCGTCACTGACATCGTACAGGCTGTCAAAGTCATCAGGACCATTATCTCTTTTTTGAACAGAGATAGCGTTTGTCTTTACTTCAAGCTGCCCTAAATTGACAGCGTTGAGCTGCTTCGAAGTTTTTGTCTTCGCCTGCTCTACCTTAGCGGTATGATATTCCATCAACGCTACTCGTCGGCCTTCCAAGAACTGTATTACACGCTCTAGTATGCTCCAATTGGGCACTTCCTTGTCTACTGCTCTGAAATAGGCCAGTATCGGATCCCAATTCTTCATCAAATAGACGTGCCAGCGTACAGCAGCGATAAACTTGAGAGTATCATAAACAGAGCCACAAGTATCAATAGTTTCCTGAACTCTACGCTGGACGCCCCGTATAAACTTTTTATCCTTATCGTTAGGACAAAAGTCTTGGAGCATTTGCCCGAGATGTTTGCTAATGGTTGGGAGAGGATCGTTCGCAAGCCAGAGTAAGGTGAAAGCATCAAGCGCTAAATCCAGCTGCCTGATCTCGGCATGTATGTCCTCCAGGTAGGTCGGAGTTGTTGTTTCTGGCATGAGAGGAAGAGGACTATCTGCTGTCGAGCCCATGGTCATGTTTACAGCGGCACGCCATATTCCACATGAGAGATTCATGTTCTCTTTAAGGATGTCAAATGCTTCTTGATCTAAGCCATTGAAGCCTTCATACGACTGATAGATCTTGCCGATCACCCATCCCTCAGTGTGTCTGTCCCTGGAACGGCGCTCTCCTGGCAATTTGTAGGCCATTGTCAAAGGTTTTGAATCCGCCTTGCGGAAGTAAGCCTTTATTGCATTGCTCATAGCAGCGCCACCTTGGCTGCCCATATGAACAGTTGTCGTAGTTACTGTTTTTCTTTTATTGGCTGAGGGTTTACCACAAATCAGTGGATTTTTGGAAACTTTGGGTTAAATGCTACATGATTATATGTAGGATGGATTCGCGCGGTCCTACAATGCCTTTAATGGTAAGACGCAAAATAATCTTATTGTTCTTTTCGAGGAACCACAAAGAAAGTCTTTCGTATAATCAACAAAGAGTTTCTTTGATCCTACATATCATTGTTATCATCTACAAAGCACAAGGATCAAGATCAAATTGCTAAAAAGATGGTATTCACCCAATTGAATCGAAGAATCGTGCAGTGAGGCGGAAGGTTTACTAACAGGTTCTTGCTGTCTGGGTGTGGTTACAGTGCTTGTTGGCCTAGTTACCTTCAAAGAGAGGAATGGACATGCATTATACCAGCAGTTTGTAAGGCAGAGAACTAGAGTAGGCGCAACGCTGTGCCAACATGACACGGATGTTAAACCAAGGTAAAGAATAGGTTGTAAAGATTGCATTTTGCTATGCTCCTCGCATGCCATGTCCAAAGAAATTAGAGAATAGTTTATATATCGACCAGACGTATACACACAAGTAAAACCCTTTAAAGATGAGAGTTTACATAACCTTAATGCATCATCGCCTCCCAATGCAGCTCTGTGCAGTCACAAAAGAAAATTCAAACTCGTTCCTTGGACCTCCTGGCCTTGGCCTTCAAATGCAACAGTTATTTGTCCAAGAGGAGGAAAATGGGCTCAGGCCCATTGATTTCTCGGAGGCACATATGTCGCGTCGTTGTTGTTCGCTGGTGGTGAGATTTGACCAGCCGACTGTCCTCTGAATGCCGAGACTGGCGCCATACGCTCCATGGCATGCACATGTGATGGGCCGTACATTCGAAGATCGCGCTTCTTCATGGCCTCTACAGTCTGCATGGGTAGCATTTGACCGCCATACATAGAACTGCCCGTTTGATCGATAGGAGATAGGCCCTCAGAAATAGGGGGACTGGCTAGGGGTAATCCCTGCGGATTTTGGTTGACGATAGGTCCGTATGGGCCCATACCGCCATGCTGTGGTGGACGTGGTTGGCCAAGGGGAAGTTGCTGAGGTCCGGGACCAAAGTTTTGAGGTGGCGGTCCACCATATTGTCCGCCTGGAGGAAGCACAGGTGGTGAGACTGGGTTTGCATTAATTGTATTAGGATACCCGCCTTGGCCTTGGTGGATTGGAGGTGGAGGAGGACCCATTTGCCCATGTGGTAGCAATTGAGGAGCATACGGTCCACCAAGGTTGCTACCATAAGCGGGCTCCATTCTTTTGGATGGAGACCCTTGCCTTAATGGCGATCCGCTACGAATTTCGCTGTGGATCGAGTTTGCTGTACTCGGACGCGAACCTTCGAGTGGTGGCCCAGCTGCAGCTCCAATAGGCATTCTCGATATGTTAGACGAACTGCCGGTAGGAGGTGGCATTACTGGTCGCAGAGCTGCCCCCTCTGGAATTGATGCTTGCGTTTGCTGGAAGTAGGACGACGGAGTGGTTGCGCTTCCTGGACTAGCCGCTTGGTCGATAAAAGGTGAGGCTGGGATGGTAGCAAGGCGTGGAGGTGGATATCTACTCTTCTGTTGAGGAGAAGATGAATATTGATTCTGCATCATAACCCGTGATTGACCATCATCTTGACTGCCCCAGCTTGATCTCTGATTGGGATATTGCCCATGTTGCCCTTGCTGGCCTTGCTGTTGCAGTGGCGGTCCAAATCGATTCGGCGACTGGTGCCTTGGCTGCTGTCTTCCAGAGGAAATGTCTTCCAATTGCGACAAGGTAGCTTGATCCAAATTCGCTTGACCTGGGCGAAGATTCTGACGCTGTGATGGCCTCTCGCCTGGCCCATGGGCCATTGCTGGTGGCGCGGCGACGGGTTGTGGAGGTGGTGATCTTTGAGTTAGTGCTTGCACCTCTGGGGGAATATTTCTCTCAGGTGTTCTTTCTCCTGACTCTTTACTACTATCAGAAGCAGTTTCGAATTTATCAAGCCCGTCTGGAGCACCCATTCCAGGGACGAAATTAGCCTGTTGATGTAGAGGTGGAGCGGGTGGCGACTCTACTTCTTCATAACCTGGAGTAAATCTTCCTTGCTGATTAGGGGCATTGCGATTATATCCAAGCGCCTCCGAATGTGATCTTCTATGTGACAAAGCTCCAGGTAGCGGCTTAATTGGCGACATGTTATTTCGATTGATGTTTTCTGGTCCATTCGGCGTGCTGCGTCCAGATGCTGACTCGTCAAATCGCAATCTGTTAGATCGAGTTGGTGGTAGACTGGTTCTACTGCCGTTCGCTCGTCCGTTGCTCATGATGCTATCCCGATCACCTCCTTCTGCAACCACCATCATACGTTTCGCGGTCAAATCTTTCAGCTCTTTACGCCATTCTCGTTCACCCCAATTTCCACTCCCTTCGGTATTGACAAGTCCTGCTACGTCTAGTGTCTCTAGATAGCCATAATGCCGATCCTTGGGCATTGCAAACATGAGGCCTCTAGCATCTCTAACATCTGCGATGAGCCGATTAGGCCGACCATAGATGGCAAATGTATCCCAAACAGGGAACAAAAATTTCAGCATCATTTCGAATCCAGATATTGCCGGGTGAGTCTCAGGCATGACGAATACAGATCCTTCGGTCGACGACCCGCCCGACTTGTCATGTACTGTGATGTTACCTTCAATTTTGACTAGTGTTGACTGCTCAATGAGTGGTTTCGAAGCGGGATATATTGCGTATGCGGAATATGCATCGGTAATTGTCGCGATAGGTCGAGTCTTTTTTCCGATTTTTTTGGTTTCGTAGAATTTGAGGTCACCCCGGAGGACTGGCGCTTTTTCGTAAGGACCTCGTTTCTTCATGGACTTTTGAAGCTTTTCGTATTCCTTTTGATCCGGAGGACTGATCACGAACCAGCATTTGCGCCAAGGTGTTCCGGCTCCAAATCTGACCCTCGCCCAATCCTCATACTTGAATCTTGATCTTTCCATGATCATTCTGATGTTGTTAAGGTTCTTGCCCTTTCCAGCTATCAAAGATCCAGTATACGCTTCTTGAAGAGTGGTGTTCTCGTAAATAGCGAGCCGTATTGCCGATGCCCATTGCGTCATGGAGGCGAATGTGCTAAAGTGGAATAGGTATCGATTGTTCCCAGCCGTGGAGACACTGAGTACGTTTTGTAGAGGTCTACCTCCGTTCTCGTTCATGGGTAAAGATTCAAGCTAGAAATGTTAGAGGAGTCCACGAGGATCAAGATCAAACCTACCATTTTGATTGAAGCGTCGGCTATGTTTATGAAAGCTGGCTTGACTTCTCCACCATCACCCACAGCATCTAGCTCGGCAGCATCCCAGACAGACATTACAGTTCCTACTAGTTGAGCAAAACATTCTGTCCAGTTACGATCAGAGCTTGGCCGTCCACCTGCACAAGTTAGATATGCCTTTCAGAGCGCATAGAAGCCAAGACTCACGCGGATCCAAGTCATGTAATTTGAGAAAATAGCCTTCTTGATATAATTTGTTGGAATGGCTGTTGAGGTAGGTGAAGATGGGCAAAAGCTCGGGCAGGGTATCTTGAGCCACATCCATCAGTGGCGGTTGGAACGTCTGGACCATTGAAGATGGGCGGGAGCCGGTCCGCGAAGAAGTTCGTCTGCGGGGTTGAGGTGAATAATGGCTGCTTTCTGGCCGTTTTTCGGGGGATGCAACGATCGGAGAGGAGTCTGCGACTGGCGCTGCAGTAACATGTGGTAAGGATGACGATTTGGTGTAATCATCAGCTTCAATTGGCGGCGGTTTCGTTTCTGAGCCTGATGGGGAGCGACTGTGCGAGAGAGATGGTACTCCCCATTGGGACATGAACGACAAAACTGGGAAAACCTTGTTGTTAGTTGCTATGGGCAGTAATGAGGCAGCAGTGTAAAATAAAATTGGATGTTTTGCGGTATGGACCTGGGTTGGAAGGGTGTTTGTTTGGCATGCAAGATGGTTGCAAGGGCCCAAAACAGCAGGTCGAAACGGCGAGGATCTTTGGCAGGAAACGTACAACAACCGACAGATTTGCAGAAGCCGAAAGGTTTATTTCAGGCAAAGAATGCTGCTGTCAGACTGTGAAACGATCTCGCTGCCATGATCCTCCAAGTCCGATGCTCCCGTCTCCGTATCCGTCTACTCCGTCTACTGGACACACCGGCACTGGCACGGCTGCCTTGTAGGAAAATGCCCGATATTGCGATGGTTATATTGACCACTTGGCCGCAGCTAATCCGTTGACAGTGTGATTGCGGCTACTATCATAGGGCAACGGCTGATGGGGAAAGGACAGTACGACTTACCTCTGGTCGTGCGAGGCATCTTGAAATAAACCTGGCCAGGATGTCCTAGTTGATTCAACCTGGAAAAGTAGGTGGTAGTTCCTTTGCAAATGGCCAAAGTCAGGCTGGTGGTGTTTGTAGAAAGGATGCCCAGGCAATGCTCATTAATTCAACAGGTTTCTTTTAACAAAGTGACAGCAAGTTCAGTCGGAAGAGTTAAAAGGGAGGTGTCTTAAAGCAGCTGATCAGCTTTGTCCCAATAGGATTTTGGTGGTCCAGATTTAGAGCCAGGCGAGCCAGGTGAGCTAGTTTTGTTGCAGCTGCGAGTGTAAAGTCTTGTTCGTTGGCAGCACAAACGAGTGTCGTAGCCAAGCGCTGGGTATGAGTAGCAGCCAAGGGGAGCCGCGTAGTTCCTAGAGAAAAGTGAAGGGACCTTGAGAGCAATCGATGCTTGCTAGTGGGGACTGCAAGCAGATGTACTGATGTGGATTCTGTGGAAGAGAGAAAAAGTGAAGACGTTGATAATGTGTGAACCTCTAAACAGGCTAGCGCTTCCACCGTGCGTTTAAACATACGTCGTGGAATCCAGAGGACAAGAGGATATGAATTAGATATAGAAGACGTACTTAATTTGGCTATATAACGTATATCTTAATGATTAAAGTAAGTTAAGATCTTGCCTATTTCTATGCCTTTAGACGTAGTCTACGCTATTAGGTTTGTATAGTGCTAAGGACTATAGGTTAGTAATCTAGCTATTAACTATCTTATAGATAATAAAGGTTAAGATATAATCTTAACCTTATATATAAATAAACCTTTTACTAATAGATTTCCTACTACTTAATTTCCTCTTTGTTAGTTATAGTAGACTTACTACCTTTAGTTTCCTTACTTTTTCCTTTAGTGCCTTTACTCTCCTCTTTATTATCCTCTAGTATATTATCTAAAAATAGTTCCTATTTAGGTTAGATAGTTAATAATAAGTTATATTCCTCTTTAGGCTATTCCTTTTTATAAAGAATCTTATATATCTTTATATATATTAAACGTAGCATTAGGTAATAAGTACCTATATTTAGGTCTTTAACTTTATTTCGTTATAAAGTAGGTAAGGGCTATAGTAGGCTATAAGTAGTTAGTAGCGTAGTATTAGAAGATATTATTAGCTCTAAGGATAAGAAGCCTATTTAATTATATTCTTACTATATTAGATAATATATAAACTAAAGACTATAAAGCTATATGTCTTCTTATTAAATTATATTATTATAGACCTATTATATAGATAGATTTTGCTACCTAACTTCGTTAAGTAGTTATTTAGCTTCTAAATTATTAGGGTGTCTATATTCTTTAAGATTATTATAATCCCTATATTAATTATTTATTATGACTTTCTCTATAATAAAGTTATTAATTAAAGTAGATATTTTAACTAGTGCTTTCTTAGGTATAATATTATCCTCTTAGGGCACTATTATTAATTAAGGCATACTATTTAATAGTTTACTATAGTACTTAGTTTCTTTAGGTAGTTTATTAGTATAGAATTTAAATTAATTATTATAGTTACTATCCTTCTTGTTATTATCTATCTAGTTACTACTAGAGTTAATATTTATATAATCTTATAGCTATAGTAGATAATTACTATTATATTACTATTTATTTTTATATTTACTTATAGGTAGAGTAAGTTAAACTAATAGGTTGTTAAGGAAGTAGTCTAGTAGTAAATAATCTAAGTGCTCTATTATATAGTCTATAAGTTTATTACGTTATTATTAAATAGTATTATTTTCTTATAGTAAGGCCTTAACGTACTATTAAACTTACTTATTACGTTCTATTGTCTACTTTTAGACTTATTCTAGTATTAAGTTTTAATTAAACTTAGTTATAGCTACCTTATTAGCTATGCCTATTAGCTATTTCTAAGTATCTCTAAGATAGTCTAGTCTTAAGTCCTAGTATATAACTTTCTTATTTTTAATAATAAATATTATATTTTACTAATACTAAAGTAGATTATTATACATAACGTTAATAGGGTTAAAGCTTCTTAGTCTAGGGTAAGTAAATATATTCTAGACTACCTATCTTAAGAGAGTAGCTATAAATTTATTCTTAGCGTTATAGAATAGCTTTATAATCTTTCTATATTAAGTAAAGTACCTAGTATTATTTAGTAGTACTAGTAATTTACTAATAAAATCTAGATTCTTCTCCTTATATATAAGTTCTTAGATTATTCTATTACTTACATAGACCTTATAGAATTTTAGTAATAGTCTAATTAGCTCTAGGCGTCTTATATACGCCTAAAGAGGCCTACTAATTATAATTTAACTTTATTATAAAAAATAGTAATATCCTTAATTCTTATAAACTAATTAACCTTTTGCTATCTTATAGTTATATTAAAGTTAAACTTAGGTTCTTGCCTAGGTTAGATACTTAATAAAGATATTTAGCTTCTAAAGGCTTATCTTGCCTTTACTCTTTTTTAATATATAGTGTTATATAATTATTTTAATAGTAGCTATAATTTTTAGGAAAGGCTTTAGTTATAGAGGATATTTTATTACTAGTAGAATTCCTAAGTCTATCTTAAGATATTTAATTTCTAGATTAGGTTTATAAAGCTATATTTATAGGATTTTACTATCTATATGATTCTATAGCTATTCTTTTAGTATATAGTACTTATCTCTATCCTAATCTAGGCTATGTACTATCTTTAGTTTTGTCTTTTTCTTTAGCTCATTTTCTAGTTATTCTTATTATATTTAGGCATCTTTAAGGGCCTATATAGTAGTATATATATTTTCTATTAAGAAGTTTAGTAATAAACTTAGTCCTGCTTTTATATTAGATAAGCTTAGAGAGATTAGATTTTTATTAATTTGCTCTACTCTCTAATATAATAGAGAGGCTCTACTTTCTATCTTTTTCTATAAAAAAGGTTATATAAAGGATAGTAATATTAGATTATTAATCCTAATTAGTAGATTTTGGAATATAGTAATAGTTTCTAGCCTAGAAGTAACCTTATCTTCTTTACTAGTAGCTATTAAGTTAAATTAAACTTATTTAGCTACTAGTTTGACTAGTAATCTATTTGCCTAAACTTAGACTTTTTACTTATCTATAGTAATAGAAGATTCTATAATAGTTATATAGGAATTAGCTATATCTTAATATAATTAGGGTTATTTAATCCTCCTTAAATTTGCTACTTTACTTTAGGGTATTAAAATATCTAGCTCTTCCTTATTCTTCTTACGTACTTATACCTATAAGACGTATTCTACCTATTAGAGGGAGTTATTATTATCTTTAAACTCTAAGTTATCTTTTGCATTAACTTATTAGTATAATAGTAGACTATACTAGGCGTTAAGCATCTTAAGTTAGTAATTAGAAGAAATTACGTCTTCTATATAAAGCTAAGTATAATAAGTAGCTTTTCTTGTGTCGTTTAAAATATATAGAAACTTACGTATATTAGCTTGCTACTAATTAAAAATAGTTTTAATATTAGTTTAATCTATATATTTTTATTCTTAGAGTTTAATAGAATCTAAGTTATATATAACTATATACTTTCGTACCTAACCTTAGTAGACTAGAAACGTAAATATTCTATGTTAGATAAGAACTCTTAAACGTAGGTTAAGGCGCTCTTATACCTTATTTAATTCATCTACTAGATCTTAAGTATTCTACTTTTCCTTATCTATTGCCCTAAGAATAGCTAGTCTTTACTAGATCTTTTCCTTAAGATAGTTTACTACCTTCTCTAGCTTCTACTTATTATTAAGTTTTGCTACCTACTTATTATAATTTAGCTAGTTATATTTTAGAATATTTAGTTCTTTCTCTTGCTAAGCTTAATTGCTCGCATTTATTTCTTTTACTAACTAATACTCTTCTCTATATTCTCTAATTAGATTTAGGTAGGAGTTAGTTATTAAGAAATACTTTTTAGTCTATATATATTATACTAAATATAAATAAGTTAAGTTAGCTACCTTTTGCGCTTTATATATAGAATTATAGTAATTATTTTATAATTATTTATTATTTGTACTTAGTTTAATAAATAAGCTCTCTAGGAAGTCTCTTAAGAGATCCTTTAGCTAAAGTACTATATTAGTTTTTAGCGTAAGTTATTATTGCTTAGTAGTATCTACTAGATCTACTATTTTTAATAGTAATGTTAAAATCTATTAATATATCTTTATATAGTATTTATCCTTATAATCTTAGAATATCTTATTATAAAGTATAGTATAAAGGAAATAGAGTAATTTAATTTAAAGAAGTAGGGTATGTGCTAGTAGGTAAATAATTTATCTCTTTCTTAATTAAATATTAGTACCTACTTAGAGAGGTTACGCTTAGATCCTTAGATCTTTAAAGCTAAATATTTTGTTAACTCTTTACTAGCCTTCTTAGGAGGTAATTATAACTTTTAAAATTAGAAGCTCCTAATTACGTTTAAATACATAGAAGTAGTGACTTTATTTCCTATAGTAAGAGATCTAAAGCTAGCTCCTAGGTTATTAAATTCTTAAAGGTTTACGTTATTAAGTTAGACTTTTATTTGCTCGCTAGTATTGATTATATTCCCTTATAAGTATATTGTTAAAATCTAGCTTCCTTAATTTAGTATATTTAAATTCCTATTATATAACTCTAAAGAAAAAGCTATTATTAAATAGATAGAGGTATAGAGTATTAGAATTTTATAGCTAAGCTATTCTATAGATAATAAAGGTTATTATTAGGTCTCTAAGATAGTATAGGGAGTTAACTTTATTCTTTAGGTTCTATAGGGTCCTATATATATTTTGCTTAGTTAGAAATAGTATATTTAAAGGCATAGTAGCGCCTAAATTAGCTATATAGCTTTTCTTAAGAAAATATATTACTATAGCTCTTCTTAAGAATCTTTACTGCTACGTTTAGCTAAACTATAGATATTAAATAGTATCCTAGCTAATTATAAATCTATTAATATTTGTAATATAAAGGTACTATGTTTAAACTAATAGAAGCATAGGGTTATTTATATACTTCTTAGAATATTATATTTAGAATATCTTCCTCTACTAGGAGTATAGAGATATTTGCATACCTTTTAGAATATTATACTTAGAATATCTTCCTCTACTATAGAAATATAATCTCCTCTACTAGGGTGTTATTAAACTAATAGTAGTACTTCTAGTTATTTTAGACGTATCTAGTCTTATAGAAGAATGCTTTATCTTAAGTTACGTTATAGAAGATCTATTAATCTTTTACTTTCTCTATAAGTCTTTATAAAGTATTTATATCATTTCATCCCTAGGTTCTATCTTTACTAGGTACTTTATAGCCCTATTATTAAATAGATAGGCGTAGTTTATTATATTTTCTAAGTACTTAGGATTTATTCTATCTTAGTATACGTTAGAGTATATTTAAACTTATAGTAAATATATATATAGCATTTTTGCGTTTCTATAAGGAGTAGTATTATAGAATAAATACTCCTTTATATAATACTTAGTATCGTCTTAGCTATCTATCTAGAGAGTAATATTCTAAATTATATATTATAAAAGAAAAGTATTATATTTTAGTATTTATCGTAGTGTATTTAAACTAATAGTAGTAGTTTAACTCCCTATAGTCTAGAAATTTCTTAATAATCTATTAAAGTAGAAAACAGCTTACTAGCCTTATTATTAAATAGATAGGTGTAGGCAATTTACTAGGCTAGGATTTTCTTTTAACTAGTTTTCTAGTCTAGTTATCGTATAATTTAAATCTTTCTATAGAATAGGAGTAATAGTTTAATAATAGATATATATTTTGCTAGTTAGCTACCCTTACTAGTAACTTACTTATTATAGTTCTTACTTAGCTTACGCCTTAGGAGCTAAATATATCTAATAGCTCATTATATAGAAATACTAATCCCATTTTACGAACCTTCTTACTTACCCTATTTAAATTTAGCTTATAATAATACTAATATTCTAGGTTATTATCCTTCTTATTATTTAGGCTAGATTGTTTAGATCTTTATGGCTACTCTTATCTTTATTTAGGAACTTCCTTATCTTTAAGCTCTTTAAACTCTAGTAGCTACTCTTATTTTAATACGTTCTACTAAATAGGTATATTGCTTTGTAATCCCTTTATTTATTCTTCTAGATCTTCTAGAATCTAAGGAAATTCCCCCTTTTTTAGATAGATCTTTAGATTATCTAAGTATTATCGTATATCTTTATAAGTTTAACCTAGGAAGATTCCTTTTATTATAACTATCTAGCTATTATCGTTAAGAGACTCTACTATATAGGGCCTAGCTTATCGTAGCTAAAAGGCTTAGCTTCTTTATTTATCTAGATAGACTTCCCTTATAAGCACTAGATTTCTTAGCTTTATATTATTATTACTTACTAGAAGGTTTTTGCTAAAGTGTTATATTACTTTAGTAGAGCGATTTTCTATAGTGTGCTCTCTAATTTTATCTAGCTAGGCTAGCCTTATTATCTAATTTACTTAAGCTACTATATTAAGCCTTAATGAGTTAACTTCTTCTTATAAACCTAGGTCTATTACTAATTGCCTAAGTTCCTTATTAACTATAAAGTCCTATGTTCTTTAAGGTTAAAATTTGTATAATAGTATTTTAGATATATATTCTTCTACTTTTAATAGTCTGCCTACTAGTATTTTAAACTACTAGTTTACTACTTTATACTAGTACTTTAGCTATTTAGGATAATTAAGGATATATTTAACTATTTCTACTTTAACTATATAGACTAGCTTTTTAATAAAACTAGTAAAAGAAGGATAATATAGTAAACTAAAGAATATCTTTATTGCGTTAAGCTTAAGCTTATTTATAAACTTTCTATTCTAGAATTAGGCACTATTATCTAAGAAAGTAGTTAGTAGATATCTAGCTTATAAAAGAACTTTTTTATAGAATACTTTTTAGATATAAATACCTTTACATCTTAGTATAGCTTTACTAGTAGGGAATTATATAGCATAGTTCTAAAAGACTATAACGTATCTATTCCCTTTTTTTAATATTAAGGAAATTAGACCTAGTAAGTTAAAAGAAATATAGTCTTAAGGTTATAGCTATAAAATTAAGGTTAAATTCCTAATATGCTACTTAAGTCTAGATAGTTAATAAGTAAGATATTTCTAAGTATATTACTAAATATCCTAAATTCATAAGGGCTAATAATATCTTTTAATAATAGACTAGAGAGTTTTGTTTACTACCTAATATCTATATATATTATAAGTTTTTCTAAGTACTATATAGAGCTAATTACTAAGAATGTAATAAGCTAGCTCTCTATTTCTTTTATAGTAAGCTAAGTAAGGCTTAGGTTCCTAGATAAGTTAAAAATACTTTACTTAACGCGCTAGCTTTTATTAGACTTATTTAAGTATATTTTTACTTATTCTTAAAGTTTATTACATTTATCTAGTTAGGAGAAAGAAAACCTTCTTCTTATACTAGGGATCTATTAGCTAGTTATCCTAAGACTTAAAATCTTTATTTATCTTCTCCTAAAGATCCTTACTTTCTAGTTCTTAAGGATATAAATATTTAGAAAGAGTTCTAGATTTATTAGCAACTATATTAACTTTAAAGGCTTTATATATTTTAGTATTATATAGGGCTAGATTACTACTAACTTAAGATAATCTATCTATAATAGCGATATTCTTCTTAGGGATATATATAATTTTTAGATTATACTTAAGTAGTTATTACTTTTAGGAAGCAATTTAGGCTATGCTAATTGTATCTTCTTAAATAATTTAAATAATAGTAAAGTAGTTAGTATAGGTTATTACTAGAAATTAGGTACTAATAAAGAGCTAACTTAAATATTCTACTGCTTTTAATAAGGCTAGTACCTCTCTCTTTGTAGTCTTATAGTTTCTCTTAGTATTAGAGAATTGTGCTAAATAAAATAGGACTAGGGAGTATTCTTTAATAGGAACTTTATTTTCTATAACTCTTAGAGGGTAGTTAGGAAGCTAGAATAAATATTTGCTATATCTTATCTTAAATACGTTAGTACTAAGGTAGTATTGTAGATTTAGATTCCTACTTTTCCTAGTCCTTATAGTAATTATGTCTTTTACTCTCTAGAATACTTTTTATTGCTCTACTTTCTATTTAAAAGATCTAACTTCCTTTTATATCTAATACTTTTATATAACTAGGTCTTAGACTCTTTTTCTAATTACTATAGTAGCTCTCTTAAGGATCTAAGTTAATTCTAATCGCTTAGGAATTCTATCTTATAAAAATAGTAGTATATAATTAAATTACTTAACTTGCTCTTAGTTTATAAATATAGGATATTTTATAATTACTTTAATTTTAATATTATCTAGTTTAATCCCTTTCTAACCTATTTACATACTTAGGACGTAGATTAAAGAGTAGGTAAAAGAATATTTATTTAGGTTAAATATAAGCTTTACCTAAGCTATATAAGGGAAGTAATGTTTATATAAAAACTTAATTATTATATCTATGTCTTCTATACCTCCTATATCGTTATCTATAAAGTTAACTATTATAGCTTTATTATAATAGTCTAGAAGTAAAGGTTCTAGGCTAAGAGCTAGTATAGAACTAAATATAAAATCTTTTAACTTTTAATAGGTCTTATAAGTATTTATTAGCCCTTATCCTATATAAGTCTAGGCTATTTAACTATATATTATATTAAAAACTATTTTATAAATATTATCTATATAGATATCTACTAACTAGTATTTGTTAGCTATATCTATCTTAAAAAATGTTTTATAGTTAGGCTTATAAAGCTTATTAAGAATAAGCTTGCTTTACCTTATTAGATAATAGCTTTTAATAGTTGCTACGTTAACTAGTTAAAAATTATAGGTCTATCTATTTATAGACTATATAAGCTTATGCTTATATTCTTTCTTAGGTACTAATTATTCTCTTATAGCCTAATTTAAAATATAGTATATTATAATTATTACCTCTAGTAGCTTTAGAATAACTATTATTTAGTAGGCTTTATCTTTCTCTATTAGAATCTTAAGTAGTACTACTTTTGGTATAGCTTCTAAGTAAGTTAGGATATAATATATAATAAGATTTATTATCTAGATATACTTTAATAATTTAGTAAAGAGATCTCTCTAAGTATATAGTATATAGTAAAGCTTCCCTTACTATATACTAGTTATTAGTATACTACTAATAAAGCCTAGGCTTACTTTAATCTAGGCAAAGATCTAGGCTATAACTATGCCTTTAAGCGTACTTAATATTAGGTACTAAGAATCCTTAGGCTAATAGTTAGTAGAAAATTTTAGTACTACTTATTTATATACTTTATTATATATATATACTAGTGCTAGACTAGTAGGAAGGATTAGTTTTACCTTATTAACTTTTAATAGAGATTTATAGAGTAGGTAAAGCTCCTTATACTAATAGCGCTTTTTTAATAGATTAAGCTACTTCTCTTTCTCTTAATATAAGATCTCCTTTAAGATTATAGTTTTGTCTTTTACTACTATATTAATAGATCTAGACTTTTTTCTACTAATTACTTCGTTAAGGTAATATTTCTATATTCTTTGTAGCATATTACTAAGATATAGAGGTTTTAGCTATTTAATTTACTATTTTGGTCCTATTCTTATTATATTCTTAGCTATAGGGTCTACTACTATATCTACTAGTAGTGCTTTTACTCTTTATAATTTAGTTATATTAACTATTAACTAATATTTATCTAGTAAGGATTTTACTAGAAGTTTATTAAGTAGTTAGTATAGTAGGATCTACTTTATTATAGTAAGATCTTAAGGATTTATTCTCTCTAGTACGTAAGTTAATTTATAAATAAAAGAAGCTTCTTTCTAGCTAGGCTTTTCTTCTTCTTAGGAGTAAGTCCTATCTAGTATAAAGTTAGTTACGTATAGATCTTCTAGGTCTTAGGTAAAGTCTATTTCTAAAGCTATGTTTAAACTAATAGGCGTAGTTAGATTCTTAATTTCCTTCTTATAGTCTTCTCTTTCTTTAAGTATTTTATTAGGGTCTATAATAATAGTATAGGTTAGTATAAGTAATAGGTTCTTACGTCCTAGGGCTAATTTATTTTAATATTATTAGGAGATATATAAATTAAGTAGGTTTAAACGTATAGGAGTAGCCTTCTAGGATTTATTCTCTTTTAATACTACTTAAGTTAATCTTTATGCTAGTATTATTCTATTTTTAAGGTTAGTATCTAGTCTAAATTTAAAACTTATCTACTTTCTAAAATTCTATAGAAAATCTTATAAGATCTAGGTTATTATTAAAGGAATAGGTATAGTTTAGCTTTCTAGATTAGTATTCTCTTTTTTACCTAAATTACGTTATAATAATAAGTTTTAAGAAGCCTTAATTATTAAAGATTTTAAAATCTTTATATCTCTCTAATACTTTAGATAATATATGCCTATTACCTATATATAGTCCTATACTAGTTTTTTAAGTTCTTTAGGAAGAAACTATCCCTTCCCTTATAAGTTCTTTAAGCTAAGCTATATAGTTTAGGTAGCCTTAAGTATAAGATATTTTGTATTAAGGTTATTAGTTAACCTTAACGTCGTTAGTATAGTAGTATCTATTAGATCTTGCTAATCTAATAGGCTTAAATTATTTTTATAATTTATAATAGAAATGTTACTTTTATAGTTTTGTAATATTTCTAATTACTCTACTAAATCTATAGTAAGATTAAGTAAAGGAGCTTAAGTAATTAGATCCTTTTGCTAAGTAGATTTTTCCTTAGCTTTTAGAAATAGTATATTTAAACTAATAATAGTAGAGATTTGCCTATTTTATATATTTAACTTTTTCTTTGCTAAAGAAAAGATTAGAATTTATAACTAATCCCTTATTCTTCTTTTTCCTAATTCTTTAAGCGATAGAGAGAGTATATTTAAACTATTAGCAATAGGTTCTAAGTAATATCTATATAAGAATGCTTATCTAATAGATAGATACTACATATTATTTAGTCCTAGTATAAAGAGTTCCTAGTATGCTAAATTCTATAAAGGATTAGATATACTTAAACTTATAGGCAACGCCTCTAGTAGGTCTATATAGAGCTAATCTTCTAGTATATATATAAGGTCTTAATAAGGATTTTGTAATAAGTCTTTATTTAACTCTTTTATAAGTATATCTTTTTTGGCTACGTTTAAAGGGATAAGAGCACTCTTAGGCCTAAAATTAACGCTACTAAATTCTACTTTATAAAGAGGTTCTCTAGTAACTAACTATATATAGCTTTCCTTTACTAGTTATTTATCCTAATTATAGAGGATGACTATTAGCTAGTTAATACTTAAGCTTTTTAGAAGCTTTGTAGTTAAATATATTATAGGCAACTTTTCCTATTACTTTATATGCTATGACTTTCTTTCTCCTTATCTATCTAGGTATACTCTAAGCTATACTAAAGACTTCTTTTTAGATAATAACTTACCTATATTTAAATATATTCTCTTAATTAGGCTTATTCTATTTAGTATACTTAAATATATAGATAATAAATATTATTATAATTAGGCTCCCTAGCTAAGTAAAAAGTCTAAGGAGATTTATACTAAATAACTAGGAATCTCTTATATTACTAAATTATTAGGGTAGTAAGCTTAAGTTATTATAGAGGAAGAAAATAAGTATAAGTAGTAGTTATATAAATTTATTAAATATTCTTAGTATACTACTTCTAGATAAGACTTATAATTATATATTTCTTTATAGTTAATATTGTTAAGGTTAATATAATCTTTAGAACTAGTCTTTTGCTTAATTTCCTCTTCTCTTCTAGACTTAAGACTACTAATGCTTATATACTTTATAATTATGCTATATATCGTACCTATAGTAAAAGTATATTTTATAAATAAAGTACATATATAAGGCCTTATATATTTAGATATACTAGTAGTCTTTAGAGTATCTATTAGTAAAGTGCTTTTAAAGGCTATTAAATAACCTTTATTAGTATATCTTAAGTTAACTTTAGAGCGCTAATTAATAGTGCCTTTATAGCTTTATAATTCTCTTTGCCTAAGTTTTAGATTAGGACTTATTAATAAACTTTATTTATAACTCTTATTAGTTCCTTATTATCTACTAAGTAAGCGTAATATTTAGCATCTAAGGCTAGGCTAATCTATTAAACTACTAATAAAAATTATAGGAAGACTTTCTCTACTAATTTATAAATTAAGAAGACAAGTTTGTCTACCTAAGGAAGTAAATCTCCTAAGGTAACCTATATTTTAGGCTCTTTTCTCTTTGTCTTATTATAATAATAAAAATCTAGGGTAACTTAATAATTCTTCTTATTAACTACTATAGGAAGCCTATACTTACTCTACTTTAGTATATCTATACTTTTAGACTAATAGAAACTTAAAAGAATACTATAGCGAACTATTTTTAGGATAAGATAGTATTAGACGCTATAAATAGTACTACTAATATTAAGAATAATCTTTACTCTTATATTTAGAGTAGATTAAGAGCTACTAGCAAAAGTAACGTATATTAGCTTAAACTCTTACTTCTTAAGACCTATCTTCTTAGCTATATAAATATTAATAAGGTTTATAGTAGAGCCTTTATTTAGAAAAACTTTATATAAAATATATTCTTTTCTAGCTAGTGTAGTAATATGTACCTAAGTATAGAAGATATATCTTAATACGTTAGTATCTAGGACTAAATAATTATGCAAAGTATTCTTAGTAATAGCCTTTATTAATTACTTATTAGTATTTATAAAGTTTGCTCTATATACTATATTTAAAGTATCTATCTAATCTTTTTTTACTATTAGTATATAATAATTAGTATTAGCTAGGGTTACTTATAAGAAAGTTAGGCTTTAAATATACCCCTTAGTAGTAGGAATTACCTTCTTAGGCTAGGCATTATATATTACTATTTACTCCTTTATTTAAGCTTTATTTTCTTATTAGATCTTGTCTTTATAAGACTAAGTTGTAAGAGAGATTACCTTATCTTACTATAATGCTATACCTAGCTATTAAGTAAGGTAAAGAGAGCAATTTATAATATCTCCTACTATAATGCTATCTTTTAGGCTAATAAGACGCCTAAGTAAGATCTTAGTAATATCTATAGGGCCCTTCCTCTCTATTTCTTTAAGGGGTTAAAATTTTAGAATCTTAGTACCTTTAAGGAACTTAAAATTATTATCTATATCTAGGTCTTAATTATCTAGTTAGGCCTAGGTTTTATAAGGGCGTAGATTTTTATCCTTATTATTATTAATATTATGTTAAGTACATTTAATTATATTAGCTAAAGTAGTATTTTTAAATTCTATACCTTCTAGCTATAAAGTTAACTTACTAGCTTTATCCTTACTCTAGCCTAGACTAAAAGTATTTATACTATTAACGTACTTATGCTAGGTAGGCTTTTCTTAATCTTTATTATTAATATTATAGAATCTATCTCTAATCTTAGGTCTCTAAACGCTAGGGTAATGATCTTTAATAACCTTATTTACTTCTTACTATAATACTTATACTACTACTATTATTAGAGGATTTATAAGAGTAGGATAGTTTAGAGGAGGTTACTACTATTAGCTATTAAGTTGTTCTCCTTAATAGCAAGTTAGATAGTTACTCCTTTTTATACCTAGTACGCTATAACTAAAGTAAGTTAATAGTTAGCGTTTACTAGTACTATAAGAATTATAATAATCTAATTAGTTTTAATTATCTAGATAGTTATAAGTATTACTAGAAGGTCTTAGCTAGCTAACTCCTTATAGCGTAGGTAAAGCTAATATTAGAGGATTTAGATCTCTCTAGTACTATTATCTATTATTAGCTAGCTATATAGGGTAGCTTCTAAGTCCTTACTAGAAATAGATTAGTTAATACTATTACTAAAGCTATATATATCTCTACTAGCCTTCTATCTAGTTAGGCTAGCTACTTTAGTTATATAGAGGCTAAGAATTATCTATTTAGGTATTCTAGTTGTTTTAAGAACGATTTTGTTTTAGCTATAGTTATAAAGCTAAAGTTAGTGTTATTACTACTTATCTTAATAAGTTAGCTAGATCTTAAATTTATAAGTTAGTACGTAATTAGTCTTTAGCCTTAACTTTTCTAGGTAGGTAAGCCTTATTAAAGACGTAAGTAATAAACTCTATAGCTTTCTTAAAGGTAATATTATAGTACTTTACCTAGTTAGAGTAATGGTTAACTATAGTTATCTCTTTATAGTTATAAACTATATTAGAATAAATATTTTAGTTATATAACTTCTTAATAATACAAGAGAGATTATAAAACTTATTAATATAATTATTAATAGGTATAGCTTCTTTAACTATAGTCTTAGCCTTCTCTAAGGTATTAGAGATTAGCGTTTGATTTTATTTATTTATCTTAATAGTTAAGATTTGTATAAAGTTATTATATATATAGCCTTAAGTAATATTATATACTTAGTTTTATTCCTAGATAGGTAAGGCAAGGTTAGTAACTATAAGGCCTTTAGTAACTTTGTCTTCTAAGTCTTTAATCTCTTTATTAGAACCTTAATTAAAACTATTATTATAAAGTAAGATTTTAGCTAATTAATAATAACTACTAGCATAAGTCTAAATATCTTAGTTATAGAGGCTATTAAATTTATTAATTAGGGTAGATCTAGTAAATAAATAGATTAAAGAATCTAGATTACTATACTAGCTTATAGCATAGGTGCTACCTTAATCTCCTATAATAGAAGAAGTAGTAAGAAATTGTTTATTAAATTTGCTATCTAAAATAGATAATATAGGTAATTGTTTCCTTTTCCTAAAAGAAGAAACTAAAGGAGATCTTTTAGGAAACGCTAGTACTTTAACTTTAGCTAGTAGGCTAAAGTTCTACTTAGAATAGTATAAAGCGTACTATTAGTATTATTTATAAAAGGTTCTAGAAGGGTAAGTAGCCTTAATTACTATAATGCTAGAAAATAAAAACTTAGATATATTTAGTAAAATAGATATATAAGGACCTTAGATTTTTATTAGTAATAATAATAGAATCTATAAAGGCCTTTTAGGCGTAGTTACTAAGAGATTAACGTCTAGTAGAGCTAATAATGCTCTCTTTTAAATAGGAGTACTAGGTTAGAGAAGTAATAAATCTTGTTAATAGTTTTTAAACTATAGTTAATAACTTTAATCTAGGCTAAATAACTCTTCCTCTTTATTTATTCCTATACTACTTAAAACAACGAGCTAGCTATAGTAGTAATAAGAAGTAAGAAGTTTCTTAGGGCTAACTTTAAAAAGTAAAGTAGTATAGTATTAAATTAAATTAATAAGCGTAGGGGTAATGTGTATAAAAGTATAATAAATAGAGGTAATAAAGATTAAGAGAAGAAGAAGTCCTTAAGGCCTTCTAATCTTAGCCTAGTAGTTATAAAGTAAAAGCATAGGCTAGTAAATAATCTAACCTAAAGAAGTCTTATTTATAAGATGCTCTTAATAAGGAAGTTATAATAGTAGGCCTAAATTATAAAATAATAGCTTAGTAATTAAACTTGCGCAAATTTAAAAATCTTGCCTACTAGTAATTTAATTATAGCGTTATCTATAAGTTTAATAGTAACTTTATTCTAGCTAGGAAGTTAACTATAATATTAAAAATTAGACTACTTATAATAAATAACTAGCGCATAGCTATATATCCTTACTATACGTAGAAACTATTATTTTGCGTAGTAAGAACTACTCTAAAAGTATATAGTTAAACTAATAGCAATAGAGGTACTAATATTTTACTAGCTTAGTTGCTTTTTACTTTCTTATTATATTTTAATAGTCGCTATATTCCTTATAGATAATTACTATCTATTAATTTAAATTTAATGCTTTAGGTATACCTAATAGTTTAATAATACCTATAGCTATTTATTATTTTATATTAGCCGCTATAAGCGCGCTAAATCGTCTAGAATTACTTTTTATTAGCCTATAGCTAGTATTTGTTTTATATTAATTCGTCGTTTATCTAATAGCTTATTCGTCATTAGAGCTCATTATTTATTATCTAATTATATTACTTAATTACGTAAGGTTTAGGAAGTTTATAGTTTAGCTCCTAATTTGATAATATGTAAACCTCTAAATAGGCTAGCGCTTTTACTATGCGTTTAAATATATATTATAGAATCTAGAGGATAAGAGGATATAAATTAGATATAGAAGACGTACTCAATTTAGCTATATAACGTATATCTTAATAATTAAAGTAAGTTAAGATCTTGCCTATTTTTGTGCCTTTAGACGTAGTCCGCGCCATTAGGTCCGTACAGTGCCAAGGACCATGGGTTAGTAATCTAGCTATCAACGTCAACAGCTGTTGATGACTTGAAAGTTAAGGTGGGCAAGCTTAGACAATATGGTACTAAAGAATTAACTAGTGCAGTCGCAACCTGCATGTCGTCGTACCTTCTTCTTCCAAGGTTTAACATTTATGGTTTGCCAACTAGAGTACTTCTTCTTCCATTGATATTCTAACCTAATCTTGGGGTGCTACCGCGTACACTTGATACTTCTCTTTCCACATCTTGAGGCTCTGGAGCGCCTATCATTCCGACACAGTCATCATATTCCATACTCATTCTAGAGTACAACCGAATGTCTTACTCTTCCAAGTCATCACCAGCCATGAACCTCACCAGCCACCTGCAAGCTTCCTGATTCCTATAGGATCTTGAGTATCAAATCATGCATTTTACCTACTATATCAAGCACTTGATGCCCGGTTTCATGGATACCTGCCCCTGGCCCTGCTTTGATCGTTTATTCTGACCAGAAAAAACCTGGTGCCATTCAGCCCATTCACCGCTTGGGCCTACACAGCTATCCGGACCCTCCGGCAACAATTTATTGGCATTATTATTGCTAACAACTCCGTCACCATTCCCGAAAGTCTCAGTGCACCCCAAAAAGCTTGCCTCAATCCAACTCGTATAACTTGATCCCAAGCCACCTGCAACGTTGTCTCTGTAAAAGCACTGCGGCTCCCACCCAACGGTCCGTCTTACCCAGCTAAACTGTACCGTTTTTACCCTTTCAGTTGGGCCACGGTAGCGCGGTTTTTTAGGCGAGGTTTGTCCGTGAGCGATAGCGAGTCACTGCCTAAGTTCAGAGCGCCACCAGCAAGAAAAAGCGCGCTACCGTGGCCCAACTGAAAGGGTAAAAACGGTAGTACATTTCCTGGTAACATGCGACTTCGGTTTTGCATCCGTTTCCGCCCTCGTCCGCCTCTGTCTTGGAAAGCGCAACAACACCCGTTACTGTCCAGGGCTAGTCGATGCGCTCTAGCTACTATAAGTCTGGTGGCTTCGGATTGTGCGGAGGCCACTTATGCCATGTATGTCCTAGCGCTTTTCAAAATTGATGACGACAGGCCTTCCTTCCATTACCCAGTCATTGATCCAGAGGTCAAAAGGTTCAAGACCCATGGGTCGTACTCGCAAGACTTGTTCCCACGAGGCGATGTCTTTGTGCATGCATGTATTGGTGACTAGGAACTGTTTTACAGAATCTGGCAACGCGACACACAGGCGCGCGTCGCTCGTCCATCGTCAGCTGCAGAATCGTGTCACTGCCGAGGCGCTTATAACAGTACCAAGACTCAAGAGTAGCATGTCCTCAAACATGTACCTACGACTAATACCTAGCAGTAGCACGTTCTGTGACTGGGAACCGATCACCATTTGTTTGATGCTGACTATTTAAACTCAAAACTTTGTTCTCTTATCACCAACTAGGTACATAGTACAGTAAGCAGATACCTATCATAACCCGTGGGACGCGTTTCCTGGGAGCAACCGCGGGCATGGTTCGTTCCACATACCATTTTGCTCGTGTCTCCGAAAAAATCTAGCGCCATCAGTCGTCACGCTAGATATATATATAGCTATAAGCTCGCGAACCTCGTGCTGTTGAAGCTTGGGCCAAGGCGAGAATTTATGAGCTGGTCTCTACCAGCTTGGGTGGAGACATCTGAGATCCATTGTGGAGAGCTAAATGGCGTACTGCTATCGTCCGTAAAGCTCGCGACAAAACATATCGAACAAGAAGGTTGAGATACCTCAGCACGATGGAAACATTGAATGTTATTCTTTACGCATTCAATCTGCTTATCTAGAGCACATCCATAAAAAATTGTTCATAAGTAATCATTTGCAAATACTGGTATCATATAATGTACAAGCCGCTATATAGGTCTGAACCCCCATCAATTGTTCTAGTAGCTTTTCATATGCAAGTCTCGTAGCTTCCCCGGATGCGAATTATGCGATCTCTGTAAGCCGAGCCGCATTTGCCAATACCTGTGCTCCTTGAATGCATGGATTTCATATCTCATTTGTTCATCAACTGAATCGCCCGCTTTGCGCGAAGACACTTTAGCTTCAGAACCTTGGCAGCTTCGACAAAGAGATCGTTACTGGTAAATTGACCCGTTGACTCGATCTTGAAGATGAAGTGATCTTGAATTCTTCCCAGACGAACCTTGTCCGTGAACTCTGGATGCCGAAGACATTCTCTCGTCACTGGATCTTTCATGGCATCAGCCACCACCGCGTACTTTTCGCCTTCGTGTCCTGCATATGGCGAGTTCTCATCTTCGGCCTGTTCCTCCGTGACTGGTTTTAACGAGATGACTCCTTCGGGAAAGCATCTAGCGAACTTGCTCGCATCTGCGCCAATGATTGGCTTTATTATATCTATCTTTGGCATCAGCCGGTAGGAAGCAGTAGCGCAAGGAGAGAATTTGGCGTGATCAGCGCCAATGCCTTTGACAGCGTGTGTTTTGATCTTAATGACCTGGCCAGGACGTAGCTTTGCGATGAGAAGTTCGGGGTGCATTGGAAACACTGGTGATGGTATTCCCCTGTCGTTGCTCGCGTTGACGAAAGGCATTTGTCGATTGACAGGCTTAAACACAAAGTCGCGTGCGTACACTAATGTATTTCGTTAGTCGGGATAGATTTGATGAAGTACTTCTGTATTACCATGCGCATTCTTGTATAGTTTTCTCGGGTCTCGCTCTCCTGCCTTCTTGTATTTGTCTTTTCCGTCTTCGAACCACTCGCAGTTGACTTCTAGATCTAGTTGGATGGTATTGTAATCTCTCGGTTGGCCTTTGGCGGGTGCCCATTTGAGCCATTTGAACAGGTCATCATCAATCTTGAATGGTATAAGGCCCATCCGTTGTGCTAGGACTTCATCTTGGATGACGGAGGTATTGTTCGAGATGTAGACGTCTTCGATGGCAATTGTAGGGACTTCGGCGATAAGGATGCGACGAAAGGCATTGGCGATTGGCGCACTTAGGCCTATCAAGGAGAAAGATGAAACGAAAGCTTTGGTCTCGTGAAATTCGACTTGGAATGAATCTCTAAACTTGTCGATATTCCATGAGTGGTCTTCGCCAGGGTAGACGCCCGGGTAATCGGTGGCGCTGGTGTTTTTGATGGTCTCCGCGGTGAATTCGACAAAACGTCGTTTCGCAAGCTCGGCTTCAGAGGGTTGTGTCATGGCGGGTTATATGGGAAGCATAATTGTTGGTGTGAGTGTTCAAGAACTTTTCTTCGAAATAATTTTTGGAGCTCTAAAAAGTACGCCCCACCATCGAAGCTAGCTTAGGGGGTGCTGTTATTATGCCGCTGAGCTTTCATGTCCCATGTTATTGTGCAGAGGTGCTCCAACCTCAACTCCATGATTCAATGATTTTGGCAAGCTTTCGTCTCAATCGCCACTCTTTCAAGCCGCCTACCCTCCGTTCCTCAGCAGTGGTAGCAAAATGCCAATTGCTGCTGGATTGAGTCGCGCTGCGGCTAATTCAGCGAAACGACTATGTCAACGGCCGTCCTCTAACTTCGCAATCCGATCCCTTTCCACAACTACACGAAAACATGCTACTGAACCAGTCGATGTTGGCCGAACTCGATTGGTCCCAGTCGACGAGACATTCGGGAGGAAATTTGACTATCAAGATCCAGATAAGCTGAAGAGATTTAATGCGGATATTGCGGAGAGAAAGATCCGTCACTACACGGTCAACTTCGGACCTCAACATCCAGCTGCACACGGAGTGCTACGGTTAATTTTAGAGATCAATGGAGAGGAAATCGTTCGAGCTGATCCTCATGTCGGCTTACTGCATCGTGGAACCGAGAAGCTCATCGAATACCGGACATATCTACAAGCATTGCCATACTTTGATCGTCTGGACTACGTCAGCATGATGACCAACGAACAATGTTTCTCTTTGGCTGTCGAGAAGCTTTTAAACATTGAGATCCCAGAAAGAGCAAAATGGATAAGAACGCTATTCGGCGAGTTGACCCGTGTTCTTAACCATCTTATGTCTGTCTTATCACACGCCATGGATGTTGGAGCTTTAACGCCTTTTTTGTGGGGATTCGAGGAGCGAGAAAAGCTCATGGTAAGGCAAAGCATACAATGCTTTACGAATAAGGCTAACCCAGTGCCCAGGAATTCTATGAGCGAGTCTCCGGTGCCCGCCTACACGCCGCCTATGTACGACCTGGTGGTGTCTCGCAAGATATTCCGATCGGACTTCTGGACGATATATATCAATGGGCAACTCAATTTGGAGATCGAATTGACGAAACAGAAGAACTTCTAACCGACAATCGTATCTGGATATCTCGAACAAAAAACATCGGTGTTGTGTCCGCCGCCGATGCTCTCAACTACTCCTTTAGCGGAGTCATGCTCCGAGGCTCCGGTGTTCCTTGGGATATTCGAAAGAGTCAGCCATATGACGCCTATGACCAAGTGGAGTTTGACGTTCCAGTTGGTATCAATGGTGACTGCTACGATCGTTACCTATGCCGTATGGAGGAGTTCCGCCAGTCATTACGAATTATCCACCAATGTCTCAACAAGATGCCAACCGGTCCAATCAAGGTAGAAGACTACAAAATTGCGCCACCCCCAAGAGCTGCGATGAAAGAAAATATGGAAGCTCTTATTCACCATTTCCTTTTGTTCAGCAAAGGTTACTCAGTACCACCCGGAGAGACATATTCAGCAATTGAAGCACCAAAGGGTGAAATGGGTGTGTTCTTGGTCAGTGACGGGTCAGAAAGACCCTATAGATGTAAAATAAGAGCGCCCGGATTTGCTCACTTGAGCTGCATGGACCAGCTGGTAAAGGGCCATCTTCTAGCTGACGCTGTGGCCGTTATCGGTACCATGGATCTTGTGTTTGGTAAGTCGTCCGTGATCATGTCTGATCAGACATCTACTAACTTTCACTAGGTGAGGTGGATAGATAAGTTTGACTTTCATTGGGCACTGGGTATATAGTGGCCTACAGAACTTCAATCACTTTCGACCTTGTAAATATGTAAAACTTTCACCCTCCTGCGACATTTGCTTTAAGCTATCAGCCAGGACTGGCGGGAATAACAATACAGCTTTGACCATCTAGCACTTTTTGTGCTTAATGCTCATTAACCATTCAGGCCCATGAGAATCGCTTGAGGAAGCTTAATGGTTCTGAGTTTTCTGGATGTGTAAATATTACCAAGTACCTGGAGCTAGTGAAGCGCATCGTGGTATTGACCAGATAGCCGCTGAACATAAGCCTAGACCCAATGTCGCAATATCTTCCATATTTGGCTGGGTATGATGCAGGCAAATGCGAGGGTTGGTCTTGCTCAGTTCGCATTGCTCGTCTCATTTCTCTTCCAAAGCCGAGCCTGCTTGTATTGAGAGATTGGTAATTTTGTTTACAAGAGCAGGGAAACGAGTGGCTGAGCTGGTCATCAAACGCAATTTGGATTGACAGCAGGCACAATGGAAATCCAAATTCGCTGAGGTAAGTTCACTGTACATCCCGAGGACCATTTGCGTTTGTGATACGGTCAATGTGCGCCTCGTCCCTTGCTGTGGGGTAGACTGATATCCACGATAGACGAGAACTCAATTATATATCAAGATGCCAGAGTCTGGAATTTCGTGTTCAACCAAACATTGAAAGTTCTGCAAGGAAACAGCGATCGGGTGCTCGTGCTGCTCTTTCCGATTTCATCAGCGTTCCTTCCAATTCTTCACCAACGTACCTTCCACCCTTTCATCGTCACCCCCTATTCAGGAAATAACCACCATTTTACTCACGGGTGCTCCTTCTCTTTTCTGCTGCCGCAATTTCCCACATCTTGGCGTCAATATTATGATCACGCGTCCTAGGTCTTCTCACTCACAACCTTCACTCGTCTTCTCCGCCATCCACCTCTTCCTATATCTTCATTCGTTCTCCACCCCCATTGTCAACACACTCTCTTCGCGCTTCTACCTTCGCTTTCGACCAATTCAACCAACCAACAAGATGATTATCATCGCCCCCTTTGTGGCCCTGTTGCTTCCAACAGCCATGGCTGCGGCCGTCACCAATCACTGCGACCAGGCCTCAACCTTCGTCGACGGGAACCATTACTGCAGCGCTGTTGAGCGCGTTTCATTCATGGATGTAAGTTTTAGTGGCTCATACAATCGCGTGACTGGTATGCCTGAAGGCGGGGCTTGTACGTATGCTGTGACTCCGATCTCTGGTCCGCTTGCTCCTTTCGATGAGGATATGTCTTTGCAACTTCGTGGTCCTCTTGAATTTCGTCAACTCGCTGTCTACTATCCACAATCTGGCTCCGATATCAACAAACGAGAGCCGCACGCTAAGGTCGGCCATACACATGTCAAGAAACACCAACATGATCACGGTTATCACCACTTGCACCCGCGCCAACCAAAGTTGATCATCGAAACCGATGTAGTCACTGAGACTGATTACATCACAATCGACGCACCTGAGCCTACTATTGCCCATCAGGCCACGACCTTCGCCACATCTACTCGCAGCACTGTCACGCACACGGAAACTGAATTGGCGGACTGCGACGATGATGGCGATGATCAGACCTCCTCCGCAGTAAACACTCCGCATTCGTCTCCCCAAGCACCTCTCAAATCAACTCCATCATCTCTCGCTGTTTCAATATCTACCACCCCCAGTACAGTTAGCACTGTTGTGTCCGAGTCTCAGCAGGCCCCTTCAAAGCCAGCATCGACGGTCTCACCCAACGGTGCAACTGGCAGCTGGAGTCGTGCTTCTTACTACAACTCGGACTCCAAGACATCGCAGAATATCACTTTTCTCAACAACATGGGAGGTGGCAAGTCAGGTGTTTTCAGCATACCATATGGGGCCTCTCTCTCTTATGCCTCTGCGGATGGATCCACTAGCGCAGCCTCGTCAGAGGTGTTTGGCGGGAAACTATCATCATGTCAGGAACTCAGCGTCTTCTCAGACACTGCTTGCACCGAAGAGCTCTGTGGTTTCTCACGTCCCGGAGCAGTCACACGATGTAAGTGGTTCCCAATATAATCATAACAACCAGCTGATCCAAATAATTAGTGGGATTTGGCGGCAAGAACGTTGCTAGCGGACAAAAGCTGTTGCTCATGGAATTCAAGATGCCTCACGATAGCGTACCGTGCCAAGCACAGCAAGACATCCCAGCTATCTGGATGCTGAATGGCAAGATTACACGGACCGGCGAATACACCTGTAATTGTTGGAGCTCAGGCTGCGGCGAGCTCGATATTTTCGAAGTGCTTAGTTCTGGCAACAACAAGTGCATATCCACAATGCATGCAGGCCAGGCGAACACACAAGGAGCTGGGTTTCCCGATTATTTTGACCGTCCTGTCGACTCGTTCGTCAAAGCCGCTGTACTTTTGAAAGGGAGCAACATCATTTTTCAAATGCTTCCCAGCGACTTTGACTTCTCGGATAATATGTCTGTTGAGCAGATTGCGAACATTGAAAACCCTTCTGTTCCCGGTTTGAAGGCGGCGAGCGCCAAATTCAACTGAATAGTGTAAAGCTGTTGTTGGACTTGGGAACCGAGTTTGAGATGAATTCCAGGGGTTTGGTTCATGTTGCAGCGTTTTTCGAGAGACTCATGATTCATGATTATGATTTACAGTGGTTGCTGCAAACCACTTGATTGTACGATTAGATAGTAGGTGTAGGTGACAACAATTGAGAAATACCAACTAAAGAAATGTTTTATTTACACCTCCTGCTCAGTCTCCCAGACTACTGGAAGCCTGAATGGAAGTAATGCTGATGCACGCACTGAGTACCACGTTGCTATACTCCACAAGTCTCTCGTGGGGTTATTTGGTTCGCATCTGCTAGTTTGGTTCCTTTTCACCACCCTAATCATTTGCTTGAAAGCTGATATTCTACCTCAAGCTCTTAGTGATTGTAAAGATTGTAACTTGCAATGAAAAGATGTTACGTGCTCGCCATACAAGCACCGCAATGGTACAGAACCATTCCTTCTAAGAGGTTATGGGGAGGATTGAGATTGAACAGTAGTGCTTCATGATCTTGTAGAAATAAGACAAAAGCACTCTAGCGGAAGAACCGAGGCTTTCAGATGTGTGGGTGGAGCGACTAGGAATCTGGGGTTCGCCACCAATTTCTGCACATGTGGTTGGCTATTCGGCATCTAGAGGCCGGACTTGTGGGCACAAGCATCGGTTGGCGGCCATTTTCTACATGTTGCGCGCATGCTTTAGCCGGGTACAGGCATTTTTTGTAGCATTTTGGCAGTGCAAGCTGCGGAGGCTGGCGGTTTGGGAGGTGGTGGGCAGAGACTGGCTCTGGTGGAGGTGGCCGAGGATTTGATTTGAGTGGTCAGTCAGCAACTCGTCAATATCGACGACATCAAAGAAACTGAATGACTGCTAGCCCTGATCATACCCATTTCTCTCGCCTTCTCTTTCTACACACTATCACTCTCCATCTGCACATGCCACTATTCCGCCTTTCATCCTCCACCTAATCTTCATCCTCCAGAAATATCACCACTTCAACATCTCTCCCTCACCCACCCGCTGTCTCTCTCTAACCGCGGCCGCCTCATCACCATCTCCATACCACGCGCCGCTTGTCATCATCCGCTCCCCGCTCCCTTCACTATATTCGGCTCGGCTTAATAATTCTCACATCTTCAATTTCTAATCGGCTTCTACCACAAGCACCACTGGTGCGACAACACCAGCCCATGTGTCACTAGATATTCCATTCGGACGGCTTCATGTCAAATCCCTCGCCGCCGAAGCCTTGGGAGCGCGCCGGCGCTGGCACTGTCTCTGGAGCTCGTACGTTATCTCAATAATTGCACTTAGAAAGAAAAAACTAATTTATATCCTAGCGCTAACAAGTTCCACAACCTCACAACCTACATCCACAATGGACGGGTCATCAACAGCACCTCCCGCCTTACCCTCTAGACCGGCTACTCTCTCTTCCGTCGTAAATCAAACCGCGTCAAATTATTCTACCATGAACGGCGCTGGTGCCTATGGTGCTTCACCCTATGGCATGAGCGGCATGAACAGCACATATGGCACCGGATACAACTCCTACAGCTCTCCATATAATCGCTTTGGTGGTATGGGAGGATCAATGTATGGAGGAGGCATGGGAGGTATGGGCGGCGGCATGTATGGCGGTATGGGAGGCGGAATGTATGGCGGAGGCATGGGAGGGATGTACGGGAACCAAATGGGAATGGATCCCAACAACCCAAGCTTGACTCAATCGTTCAGCAACAGTACACAAGCAACCTTTCAACTCATACAAAGCATAGTGGGAGCCTTTGGCGGCTTTGCCCAAATGCTTGAAAGCACATTCATGGCTACACACTCCTCATTCTTTGGTATGTCTCGCAATTTATAAGTCTTGACCAGATCACAGCTAACCATCACCAGCCATGGTATCCGTCGCCGAACAATTCGGTAACCTCCGCCAAACCCTCGGCTCTGTCCTAGGCATATACACCGTAATGGGCTGGCTCCGCTCCCTCCTCGCCAAAGTCACCGGCCGCCCACCACCAGCCCGCTCCACCGATCTCACACCCGCGAAATTCGCCAAGTTCAACGGCCGTCTCCCTGATGGCTCACCCGCTCCCCCAGCGCCAAGCCGAAAACCTCTCCTCGTCTTCGCCCTCGCCGTCTTCGGCCTCCCCTACCTCATGGGCAAGCTCATCAAAGCCCTCGCCCGCAGTCAAGAAGAATCCGAACGCCGCCGTCTCGAAGCCCTCCCCGCCGAGACCCCTCTCGACCCATCCCAACTCCTCTTCTGCAAAGTCCTCTACGACTTCAACCCCGAAAACGGCGCTGCCGTACCAGGCGTAGATCTCGCCGTCATAAAAGGCGATCTCGTCGCCGTCCTCTCCAAAGCCGACCCTCTCGGCAACCCCTCCGACTGGTGGCGCTGCCGAGCCCGCGACGGCCGAATGGGCTACCTACCAGCCCCATACTTGGAACCAATCCAACGACGTGTGCAGAACGCGATAGCAGCAGCGACAGCTACGACGCCAGCGGGCAGTAGAGCGCACACGATGACGACTACTGTGGCCGGCAGTGGAAGCACGCCGAATAGTAGAGCTAGTACGCTGACGGGCATGAAAGTGGAGGATCTTGTCAAGGGACAGGATGGTGTCACTGAGCTGAAGCCCGAGGTGGTGGGGAAGCCGAATCAGATATCGGTGGAGAGTTTTCAGAAGAGCATGTTTAACAATTCGTGATGCGGATTGCGTGGTTTAGGCGGGGCGACTTTTATATCTCATTTGTTGATACCGGCGTATACAGCGATTTTCAAAGGGGGTGGCGTTTATGAGTTTACGATGATGGTTTTTTGGCTCGGTGCCATTATTCCCTTTTCTTTTCGTCTTGGGTGTGCGCATTTACACATTTGGATTGTGTCGAGTTCTGTCTGTATATGTACACGGATAGGGTCTGGATTTTTGGGATGGTTGTGGTGATTGGTAATTCAAAAAGAATATATCACAGTTTTGCTACTCGTTTTTGGCTCATAGTGAATTCGCACATTCAAGTAATTCATCCTATGTTGTATTTCTGGGTATCTGAATAGAACATGTCCTTTCTATTCCAACATGTGTTCTCGCCTACAGACCCGCCAATTCCGCAAGAGTCCAGCCTCTCACTCTCGTCTGTGTGTACAAAGTGTTCTTTTCGTCGTTAAGTTCATAAATGTATCTACAAGCCACCCCGCTTGCCCGCCAAACCGCGAAATCCAATTGAACACACGCAGTACCCCGGTATCTCTACTCTAGAGTAACCATCTCCATGCCCAATCTGCGAAAGCGTCTTGTTCATCCCCAAAGGACCACCCACACCGCTCAAGAGCATCGTTTCTCCGTTCACACCTTCTCATCATGAAACAAGAAACTAATATCCCTCGGTCTTCGCATATTACTCCGCACAAAATCCGCATCATTCGGCGGTCTCTCATTCTTGCGATTCCCCGTCAACATGCTCTGCAAACTAATACACACGCTCTCCACATTATGTACCGGGCTCCAGGCCTGTTTGTCCAGCAAATCTAGACAGATGATGCCGTTGCTGTACACGTGTGGATGCATCGGCACGGGGTAGTCGTTCAGGACTGGTGGGTCGGCGCCGTTGGGCGCGCGCGTGAGGAAGACGACTTCGGGGGGCTCGATGGGGTAGGTGGCGCTGAAGGTGAAGCGTAGGCGGTAGGTTTGGTTGGTGTAGAGGGGGTTGGTGTCGTCGAGGACCCGGATGTCGAGATGCCATTCGGAGAAGTCGTTGGCGGATATTAGGGTTATGCCGGGGGGTGTTTGGGCTTGGAGCTGGGGGGTCAGTGATGGGTGAGAGGGTGGTGAGGGATTGAGGTTACTTTGATGAGTTCCTGGTGAGGGTGTTGTTAGTTTGTGACGATCGGAAGGGGATGATCGGGCCTTACTCGTTGGAGACGTTTGACTGCGAAGCTGGACGCCATGACTTGATGTTGGTGTAGGTATATTGGTTGGAGGGTATTGTATGAGCGGCGTTCAAGCTTTTGGGTTTGCCGGTTGTATGTGGTTTGATGGAAGCAGTGATGTTGACGGAGGGTGTGTAGAGTGGGGTAGGTGATACGCTGGGCTGGGCGGCAAACGGGTAGAGAAGGAGGGTGGAGAAGTGACAAGTGTCTGATTGAGCAGATCAGATATCCAGTTTGATTGAAAGCGATGAGAACGAGAAATAAGTGAAGCGGATGCTGTTGGTGTTGAGTCGCATGGGAGATGCTGTTGGGAAGACCGGTTCAGCTTGAGACCCCACTCACCAGACAGGCACTGTCCTCCAGGCTCCACCAACACTGCAGTCTCAGCCTTATCGACAGCCTTGTCCAACTTCACCTCTTCTCTTCACCGTTGGCAACGATCAACATTATGCACCATCACATTTTTCAATCGCCCGGAAACGCTAATCCGATTGCAAAATGTAATGCTTTGGTTCGTTCAAACCGCATCAGCTCGAGCCTGACTTTGTAGGTAAACACAGATGGGTTTGCCATTGGCTATTAAAGAATGCTCTGGGACGGCTCTAGATATTGTAGAAATCAGAACCATCAATAACTTTGAGAGTTATATCATTGAACAATCCAAGCTTTTTATCTTTCAATCAACTGCATCATAACTTTGACAGTTATATCAACAATCCCGTCCCAGAATCTTATTACAACTACTTCGTACATACTCACAATGCCCGGCTCCAGCGCCCAGATCGGATCTATCAATAGCGTGGGACCACGAGACCCATCCTCCGACCATATATACCAAGTAGTTCGAGCATTCTGGAGCATGATCCAATTCTTCAGGGCAATATCAAACTTGGACAACCCTGCTGAGATAGGGGAAATTTTCAACAAAGCCCTCGAGAACGAGGACCTCCTGGACCAAGCATGGATATGGCGTCAGGTCAGAAACAACCTCAGGGTCGACTACGACCATACCATTCTACTCTACGAGATGGCGCAAGGCTTGGCCAACTTCAACAATACCCCCGACAGGATGATCGGCTCACCAGATCTCGACTTGGTTACGTTCCTCTTCCACAACTATTACTATAGCGTGGACGCCGGTTTCGACGCCGTCACAACCAACAATTTGCTCTTATTGAAGGAGCGATGTGAGAAGCACACTGCCACTGAGAATGTCTGGGTGAAATGTGACGCGGATGAATTCATAACGAGGTTTCAAGATCTTTTGGTATGAATTTGTCCACTTTTCTTTCCCAAACTAATCCTCTGCTAGGCCGCCGTCAAGTATTTGGCCGATCACCCGGAATATACGCCATCGCCATAGTCAATTTTTGATGTATAAGTAATGAATCCGGCTGGATCGGGATCGTTTATTAGTTTGTAGGTAGCGGATTGTGCAAATGGTTTTAATATATAGCGTGTAGAAAATGGAATAGGGAGTTCCACCAATCGTCCGAAAACAAGCAAGTGACATTACATCTGACTGACAAAATCAATGGCGCGCTCCCATCAAGTACGATGTCTCCTATCGCACTTCTTAAAGAAGAGGGATATCGAGAAGCGTGGCGGATAATAGACATCATACTTGATGGGAGCATGCCATTTGTTCTGCCTCTGGTTGACATTAATGAGACTGGACAGGGATGTGTCCATCAGGCTGAGCATCAGGCTGACAATCAAAATATGCTTATGTCTCACAGCACCACCACATTAGAGCTACTACACTCTGAAAAAATATCAAACCATCAATAAATTGCTCCATGATTACATCTGCTTAGTTGTCAAATAAAAATACGGCACTTTATCTTCCGGTGGCAACCAAAATCGAACCGTGGACATGCAAAAATACAACCGCAGCTCCAGAGAGCTACCATTGTAATAAAAGCCTATTACGGCTTTTTCCGGGGACGGGGCTATTACTCATCCACAATTAAGTGCGGTGATTGAACTGCCCAATGTTTTTTCCAACCCGTATTGAGACTAATGCTGCCGAAGAGTCGCAGAAATCTTCGTCTCAATTCGACAGCATCGGGGACCTGTTTGTTAGTAGACATTCCACCTTTGCAATAAATTTTAATATATAGAGCACGCATGTCATGAATTAAATCCCCCAAAAAGTACTTGATTCAACTCTTACACTCAACTGCAAATAAAACATGGTCCATGTGTCCATGAGAAATAAATGAATACTGGTTGCTAACAGAATTCATCCAGTTAAAGGGAGGTCGTAATATATCGTAGTATTTTCTCAACTTGACGACAGTCTCTACGGACCAAGAGATGCAACAAATGAAGATATCTAAGAGTTACTTTGAGAGTACCCTCGCTGGTAGTACCAACACTTTCCTTTACAATCTTCAAAAGGCTGCGCCACATATGTCCTAGAATAACAATATCCACAAGGCTGACAGGGCGGATACTCAGGTGTTCCTTTACACACAACATTTTCAGAACCCTTCATTGTTAAGTTTCCCCAGTAGCCATCAGGTCTACATGTATTGCAAGGCCATCGAAGTTCTTTTCGTCCACTACAATGGGGACAATGCTCTAGCTCATACCCCATACCGTCGCAAGAAACGCATTTGACAGGCAAAATTTCCATGACGTTTTAAGACTTTGTTTTATGGATATGTGAGTGCTAGATCGGGTGCGATGTTGCAGTGATATAACCGTTCTACCAGGATCAAAGGCGGCGAGGGCTGATGGTAACTAAAATGTGTCGGTACAAGGGGACTGGTATGCATTTCTACTCAGCAATTGTTTATGTGTCAGGTGCTATGGAAATCCTGCTGCTGTTATTATCCACCTTCGGTGTAAGAGTCATCTGAGATATATCACCGCTGGTGATCTAGTGCCATCCGTTCACCTCTCAATGGCACGCATAGTTTCGAGATTGAGTTTGTTTAGTGATGAGAGTCTATATCAACGAAGTCATTTTACACTAGGACAATCAAGTGATCTTTCTGGTTGTGCACTTGTATCTATTTGCAATCCTCAAACCTTATATGGTTTCTACTAGTTATCGCGAAGGTGGGAGGTAAGGAAACAAACGCCGTGGACTTTATACAATCACGGAGGTAGGAGGTAAGACATCACCGAGTGACGAATCTAGTGTATTAAGTTTGTTCAATATGCTAGAGGAGGTATCGAATACGTCGACAAGAATGATTTCAATTGATGTCTACCTGCAGCAGAACGGGTACAATCAGTACGCCTCAGATCTTCTCAGACCAACTTGACAAGTCGCTACAATCATCCATAAAGCACGTCTACCTTGCGTTCATGCTATCATAAGCAATGTCATCATTGCAATGATCGCGTCCTATTAACTTTCATAATCATACAACACGCTCGTAAGAACGCTCATGCATTAAAGTCAACTATCACAGTCATGCCGTATAACCGTCCATTAAGAACATCATCATTCAAACAGCCTCAAATCGACCACAGTCTACCACTGCCACCCTATTGAGCAGTAATAATAGGAGGCCCGAATCCTTCCTTCCGCACTCGTCCCTTGATCTTCACAAAGTCCATCACGCACTTTTGATGCCTATTACAAGCGCTAGACCAGAACTCGCGAACCCGTCGGTCCTGCTCCAACGTCTCCGCATATCTCTCGATACCACCGTCTCTAATATCGCCGCTGGCTTCGAGGAGATTTGTTGCGGCCTGATTAGGAATACCTGTGCCGAACTTTGTTGCGTCGACATGACGTGTTGCAAAATGTTGGATCATCTTGTCTTCGAACTGATACCAATAACCCATGTAGGCAGACATGTTACCAACGTGTTGCTTCCATTCCTCATGGGTCATTCGTCGACCTGTTGGAAGTTGTGGTGGCTGTGGAGCCTTTGGAATGTTTAGTGGCGCATTTGATGGAGCCGTTGGGTGACGATCTGATGTGCCAGAGTTAAACGGAAGCGATGTTGATAGATCTCCTATATCAACCGAGCCTGAAGCTGCTCGTTTGGTGAGGTTCGACTTGAGGTCGGCGAGATTTAGTGAAGGCGGTATCTCTTCCGGCGCGGAAGCTCCACCGGTAGTGGGACGCGAGCTAAAATTGGGTGGAGGTCCAGGCGGTGGAGGCGGTATATGCTGATTCGGTGGTGGGACAGCGTTTGGCACTGCTGAAGGCACTGCAGTTGGAATCGTAGGTTGGCCCAGAGGTATTGCGCTAGAGCCCGAAGCGACTGGCTTTGTCTCTAGCATATCTCGCCAGTCTGCTCGCTGGGGAGCAGCTGGTACCATTCGCACATTACCAGAATCTGATCTACCAGCTCCGCGAAAGGGTGGAGTCATATCGACATCAATGTCCATTGCATCAACGTCCTCTTTCGAACCGCCAGTGGATGCGGATCGACTCGTAGGCTTTCCGTCTCGATTCGCGCCTTTTGCGTCGAAATTGGGTCGGTCCGCAGTCTTTGACATTGTCCGAGGCCGTAGCGGCTTCCTAACAGTAGATGGTGGACGTGATTGTTGACTCAGATTGTTTATATCTGGTACAAACAGTGACGGTTGTTTGAAATACTTGCCCCATTCCTCTGCCGAGAACTTGACAGGAGGTGAAGGGTTGGCAGGAGAAGGATTTACAGGAGAAGGTTGAGTTTCGCCTGCACTTGGAAAGGGTGTGTTGGTGTTTATTGGTACAGTATCCGAGATGTTGATATAGACCGGGCTCGTGGAATTTTTGCGAGACGTGCGCATGGGTGATGGTCTTGAACGGCTCGTTTGTGGTCCCAGTTGTGGCGGTCCAAAGAGATTATTCCCCTCAAAAACGCCTGTCCAATCTTTTGAAGCAAATGAGGTATCAACAGGCTGTTTTCCATCCTTGTTAGGCGATACTGTCCATTTTCTCGAGGGCATCGCTACCTTCCGTGCTTGTGGTATATTGAAATTTCCAGTTTGTGCTTTTGCAGAGAATCCTGATGACCCACTCGAGGAATCAGACTCGGATAAATCAGAGACAAAAGGTTGCTTTCTAGCATTAGCACCTGGTGATGCTTGGTTCGAAGGGGCATTGTGTGGGCTCGAACTTTTGGCTCGAGGCGTTGTCTTCTTAGAACTGGGATTTGAACCAGCGGATTCATAGTCCGCCGCCATTCGTGCCTGGTCCTTAACACTCGTCGACCGTTGGAGAAATTCGGCTGCGCCCACACTAACCTTCTCTCCACCAGAACCTTGATATGGGGAACTTATCCGTTCACCATAAGACATATCCTGGTCAACGTTTCTCATATTAGGAAAGGACTGGGGATGCATGTGTTCCGAGTGTCTCTTAGGCTTCGGTTGCGCAAATTCATCCTCTTGGTCATGTGTGGGGACGAAATTGGGAGGAAACATTCCATCGGTGTTTCCTTCTGTAAAGTGTGGGCGGGTTTTATAGGACGATGTTTGTTTAGCAGCGGGTTCCCAGAAATCGCCAGGAGCATTTGGATCGAACCCATTCTTACGGGGAGCTCTAGTCGTGTTGCTTCGATGTATTCCTGGATGAGCAGCACTTGCTCTACCAAAAGGACCATGATTGCGATCAGCTCCTGTATCATCCCCAGATCCAGGTGTTGACGGTTGTGTTCCAGTGTTCGGCCGACTGTGTGTCTTGTTCATGTTTTGCCATGCATTGAAAACATTATCTCGAAGATTGGCATCATCCTTCGCTGCCGCCGGACGAGGAGGGTAGAATTGGGCAAATCTATTAGGCCCCGTAGGATTCGTAAATTTACTGGCACCTGTAGGGGCCGCAGACGGTCTCGTCGATGTATTGTAAGGATTCTGAGGCGGCGGTCGGTTTGGGTGATTGGAGGCCTGACGTGGAGGGGGTTGAGGTCGTGGAGGTGGTCGTGGAAAGGCTTGAGAGGGTGGTGGAAAATGAGCGGGTTGTGGAGGTGGTCTAGGTCGAGGTTGTCTGAAAGTAGAGGGATATGGGGAAGGTTTGGGCACGGCTCGGGCGCCATAACCTAATCGTTTGCGGTCGGCATCGTATTTTGCTCGTTGGTCAGGATCACCGAGAACTTCGTGAGCGGCTTGAATGGCTTGGAATTTCGGGACATATTCGAGTTCTTTGCCCGGGTTGCGATCAGGATGGTATAGCCGGGCTAGTTTGCGGAACTGCTTTTTTATGTCGTCGGTCGAAGCAGCGGGTGAGACGTCAAGGTCAGCGTAATAATTACGCTTCGGGTCTGCTTTGACCATGGCTGGGCTGCTGATTCTATAGAGCAGAACAGAACAGCATTGTGGAGATGTTTGTAGGAGAAAAGGAGTAGGCGATAGATGCTCGGTCGACGCGCAATGACGGAGCCCTGGAGGAGTGGTAGTTGGGCGCGGCTAGGTGGATGGACAACAGTCGCAGTCAGTCTGTGAGAGGGGACGCTTTTGGTGGTTTCTGCGGTTGATCACCCTGGCAGCGCCTTCCCTGCCAGTGACCGGCCCTGCCCGGCACTTTCCTGAAAGACAAGGATCCCCTGCCTAGACCGGCTTGCTGGCATTTCACTATCAACCTCATCTCAACTCCAACGACTCTCCCTCAATAATCATCAGAAGTCTACAACTTCATCACAGGTTGATATTACCACCTGAAGTTGCCTCTAAAGTGTCTCAACAGCGTACACATGTACCTTGAAGCTCTGACCAACGTGAAAACCCTGGACGCCGTCATCTTCCAGCATCACCACACGATAGTCTCTCATCAATGATTCATCCAGACCGTACTAATCATGTAGCTATTCAGTAAGGTGGTGTGCAGATTGCGTATCTTGTTCTTCTATAGGTTAAGGCTGCTTCGCAAATACTAATACTATAACACAAATGACTTGTCCGCTACGCTCAAAGCCCACCGGCCTCAAGAGGCTTTGACATCCTATAGTCATATCGTACTGCCAACCGAAGGACAAAACAAATGTCGCGCTCCCATCAGCTTCGTTGGCTCCTATCGGGCGGCCTCCGCTACTTCTGTAATGAACTGCTCCATTTTCCATTGGATGCGAAGAAACAGTTGTAAAATATCGATTACGATGGGAGTTAGAGAATATAATGTTTAGCAGCTGCGCTGGTAGACATCGCACTCGCTGGCAGCGCGCGATTCGTTTTGTCGGCCCGTCAACTGCTTCTGCGTTCTGAACTGTAAGCAGATTGACTATGGCTAAGACTCGTTGACTTTGCGTGACCTTGAACAATAAATCGCAATTACAGGCAATCTGTCATATGAAGCCGAAGAAAGATCAAGTCAGCTGCTTGCCAAAACATGCTCAATTCATATATGATATGCCTGACAGAACCTTCAGCTGGATCTCCTACCTCTTAAATTCAGCTTTTTATCCAATATTATGCTCCCGCCTATCTCTTTTGGCTGAGTTTATTTACATATCAACACGCACAGGCGAAACAGCTCTCATCAGCTGCACTCTGCAGTTCAGATATCCCAGTCACCATGGCCCCAAGAGCCAATGGCACTAGAAAAGCTCATAAAAAGACATCCGTTCGATGCTCAGAATGCAATGACTCACAAACAAGACAAATAGAGTGTGCTCGGTGCTTTGGGCAAGGATTGAAACCCAGTGCATGCCCTCTAATGGAAATCGTCGATGTACCTTGCTACTATGATGGAACACAATTCAAGTGCGGTCGTTGCCGAGTTCATGATTACAGGATTGCCAAAGTACAATGTGATAAATGTCAGGGAGAAGGCGTGGTGACCGTTAACTGTTGGGTGTGCGTCGGGAGGGTGATTTAGGTCTTACGATTGAGAATAAGATCTGGTTCATAGTGAGATTGTCAGGAGTATTCGACACAGTTCCCATTTAATAAGTGTCGTCATTTACATCTTTGGAATTGCACCACACACTCGGATCTTGATCAACATGAACACTAAGTTCCATCGAGTTGACTATTATATAAACCTGTCGCTGCGCTACTATTTCAAATCCAAACATAATCCTTTCTTCCATAGTCTTCTCTATTTTGAATGCTCATAAATTTTAGTTCCTATAATTAAGAGCCTCAGTTTCCTGTCAACCTCAAAATGGGTACGAGACGTAATGAAGGAGCGCCAAATTGTAACCGTTGCCATGGCACAGGCTGGGTGGATGTTTGCTGTGACAATTGTAACGGGAGCGGAAAAGCTAAGGTGAAATGTGAGGAGTGTGAAGGAGGAATAGTCCGTACCGGAGAACACGAACACGCGTGGAAGAGATGCTCAAACTGTTATGGACATGGCTTCATATTACCGAGTCCAAGGGTCTGTACGATCTGTGAAGGGATAGGTAAGGTCCCCAGGAAATGTCCTAGATGCAGGCCTCGCGGTTAATAGCTTGATTACCGTGAATTCCCTATCTCCTAGAGACCAGTAATACTTGGGTCTTTGAGTAGTGTTTTCAAATCTTTGTTCTTGGGAGCGAATATGGTAGGCGCTGGTTACTAGCACATCTCTTCCTTACAAATATTGACGGTTGAGTGTTGAGCCCAAGTAGTCATATATTGTAAAATCTGTATCAGGGGTTCATGATAAACTGCCAACCAGGTTCATAACACTGGCTGAAGGCTGCTTGAAAAGGTAGCTTGTAGAATAACAGCCACTAGGTACCTACCGTAGCGCGCGACGGGCAGTAACAGAAATCGACTAGTAATCATACTATTATGCTTTTTTTGCAGAAAATATATGTTGCTTATAGTGGTGCATCGTGCGCACTCTTTTAAAGAAGTATTTTTTGATAAGAAAAGCATTCTTTGAAAACATCATTTTCTAGCCATGTTTCAATCATGTTCTAAGAGCCAAAAAAAAGGCAATAAAGTTAAATTGTGTTAGAGATAAGGAGGATTAAGAAAAACTACTTTATTAATTTTTATTTATTACAATTCGAACTACAAATAAGGCTAGATCAATACACTACAGCTTAGTCAGGCGAGGCAGAATTACGACTACTTTTTACTAGGGGTTTCACAATAATAAAGAAGAAATTACCAAGCTTATGTATATAGCCCCCATTTTATTTAGCTTATATACTTTACTCTTTCGTTCTTACTAACATCCTATCGTGCCTTCTTCATCTTTAGTTATAAGCGCTTTTATTCACAGAACATAAGATCTACTCAAGACATCACATTCTAGAGAAGAATAGGCTTCTAAAAAAAGTTCAAAAGGTAATGTAGTTTCATCAAAAGATCAAGTCCTTTACTCCCCCCTCCACGCTACGGTACTTAGTGTAAGCCAGATTTCAAGCTCTTATGAAGTTCTTTGTCCCTTTTTACTTTACGAGTGTTGTCGGATGCCTAGACCATAGACACCATTGATGTTTGGTGTTCAGTGGCCTTGAGACATTCACCGCTTCTCTGTCTTTCTTTCATTGAATCTTTGTCCACTGAGATGTAATGCAGCCAATAGTGAGACTTTGCAATAGTTCTGGCACTGCGAATGGAACATTTATTGCTATTTAATAGATTCTACTTCCACTGTTCCCTAAAAACTTCCATCTTAATTCCAGTTGTACACTAAAATACGAAATGTCATTGCTAGCCACCCTCCCTCCCTACATATGTAAATAGCGCAATTTTTAGCTATTCCGCTAATTATAGGTAAAATAGCCTATGAAGCTAGAATTATAAAATTCTAATTATTACTAGCACTAAATATTAACTAGGAATTTTAATATTATATTATAACATTAGTATACTAAAAGTAGGTATTTTAGTAGCTATAATAATTAGCTTCTTCTAGTCTACTATAAGGATAGTATCTAGTCTTCTACCATAGTATCTAATACTCTACTATAATATTTTAAACGTAGCTAAAGGGATACTATGTCTTTATATATAAAATTCTTAATATTAAACTTATATAAGATATAGCCCTTTGCTATTATTACTATTATTATAACTTCTTTATCTCTTTATTAAATTCTATAGCGATTTAACCCTCTTATCGCTCAAGATAGGTTAATTAGCTAAGAATATTATTGTTCCTACTTACTAGAGCTCTTATAAACGTACTATAAGCACTATTGCTATTACTAATACTACTCTTAAAGCCTCTACTAAGATTATTATTCCTTTAACACTTACCTCTAGCTACCCCCTTCTACTACCTTAAGAATCCTCTTCTTTAGACCCTTTAATTAAACTAGAGACTTAATTTCTTAACTCTTAAGCACTAGAATCTTAACCCCTTACCTTTAAATCTAACTAATTAGAGGCTAAGAACGCTATATCTCTTAACTACAAAGTTATAATTAAATATAATATAAAGGTACAGGATAAGGGCAATATTTATAACAAAGAATTTACTTATTAGCACCTCTATACTATTAATTTTCTTTATTAGGTATATAAGAAGGTTATTAAGAAGTAAGAGAGACATTTTGCTATTAAATAGCGTCCTTATTATTAATATAATGTCTCTTTAATCCTTTAAATATATATTATACATAAGGAAGGGATATTAAGAAGAATTACACTAGATTTTGCCTATCCATTACTTAAACATCCTTCTAAAGATAAAGGAAACTAATTTAATCCTCTTAATCTAAAGATAACTAGTTAGTACTTAAAGTTCTTTTATTAATAGCTAATATTTATTCTTATCCTAAATTTTAAAGGCTTTTAGAATATTATAAATATTAATAATCCTACTAGAGCTTTAACTTCTACTATAACGCAAGAACTAGCTTCTTAATATTTAGGAGCTACCTAAATTAATAATCCTTCTACTACCCTTCTAGATAACAATTAAAATCCTTCCCAAAATACTACTAATAGTAATAGTATCTTAGATAATAAGGTCCTTAAGAAGTTATTACAACTTATCCTAAAGTATACCTATAAATACTAAACCTACCCTTACTATAAGAAGCGTACCTATTAGACTAATAATAGGCATAACTACTACACTATAGATAAGGAATTACTTACTATTTAGGCTATAGAATAGGCTAATAATACTCTAAATATTAACATCTTAAGGCTGTTAGTAGCTATTTATAACGTTATTTAATAGCAGCAAGTTCATCATCCTAGACCTATTTAATTAAGTAGCAATTCCCTCTCACTAATCATAATCTATAATTATATTAGTTTAGCATTAGAAGTAGCGCCAATAGCTTCCTTAGAGCACCTTTATCTAAAGATATGCCTTAACACTAACGTAGTTCTTAAGCTAAAGGGGTTTAAATCTTAGGCCCTTAACAAGATCGTTAGTAGTAAAGAACTAGGTAATCTAATAACAATTAAGGTCCAAAAGCTGTTTAATATAATACGATCTTACTTTATATAACTTCTTTACCTTAGAGAGAAGAATATTACTTAGTTCTTACGGTTTAATGTAATTATAAATAAGTTCCTTTTAGGTAAACTTCGTAATATTGTTAAGCAGTAGTGAGCAGAGGATTAGATGACTTAAATATACTCGTTTGCTATAGATAGACACTTTATATATATAGAGAGTATTTAGATTCTATAGTTTTAGTATTTTTTGTATAAAATTTAACCTTACCGTCATTTAATACGACCTAATTCTTTAATCTAGCTTTACGATATTAAGATATAGTTATAAATCTTACTATAGTAATTATAGATTCCTTAAAACACGTAATGCGCTAAACTACTATAGGTAGCTACTAGATTATAATAGGCCTTAGCGTAGGGTACTAAGATATAATTTAACATAATAGAACTTAGATTCTTTATAAAGTACTAAAGCTATAAAGACTTTAACTAAAACTATACTTCATTACTATAAGATCTCTATAACAAAAAGGCTAAATTTAATTCTAAAAAAAATACTCTAGTCTAGATAGGCTATCTAGTATATACAAAATAATTTTTTACGCATCTTTTATCCCTTCCTTATATAAGAACGGCTTACTTAAAAACCTCCTCAAAAAGCTAGAACTTTTCTTTACGATTTCTTCCTCTCTTAAAGTCTAGTTAATACCGCTTTAAGTAAGACTTAATATTACTAAATAAGGCTTTAATTAGATTTAGGTCTAGCAAATATAGTAGTAAATATTCTAATTTAACCCTATGCTAGTTATAAATATCCTATATATTACTATTGTAATAAAAAGATACGTTATTTATAATAATAACACTATAAAGAGTAGAGTAGTAGCTATAGAGAGGAAGAAGCCTATTATCTAACTACTATTTAAAGCTAAGTCTATCTAAATTTGCTATATATTTATCGTAATTAAGAAGGCTATAGATAGTATAAGCTAGAATTAGGTTTAACCTCTTTATATAATCTAATTACTTACAAGACTTATAAATAATACCCTATAGGCTCTATCTAGTATAATAGCAAGTATCTAATTTACTACTATTACTCTTATCTATAAATACTAGCTATTTAGTATTATATATTAACATACGTTTAAAATATGCATCTCATTAAAGGCTATAGCGTTATTAAGCAATCTCTTTAACCTAGAAGAAGTAGAATTAATATAGGAATTACTAGGAAGTAATATAACTTACTCATTTCTTTATCTAATTAACTTACTATAGTTCCCTCTTTACTATAGCTTTACTATAGTTAACGTTAAGCTTAAGCTATAGTAATATTAATATTTTATTAAGATAATAAGTTTCCTTTAGTGCTAGGATCTTTAGCATAAAATTGCGTATAGCGTTAGATATCTTTAGGACGCAACTAAGAATAAATTTAAGTTATTTAATATACTCGCTAGTAACTTCATTAAGACGTTTATAATAAAGACGTACAATATATCTAGAAACCTTTATATATTTAGTAATAGTAGTACACGTTTAGCCTATTTAAAGCATTATAATAATAGCTTGCTATTAGTAGTTCATAATATAACGTCCCTATTGTAATCTTACTAACTTCATTTTAAGCTATTTCTAATTAAATAGGGTCTATAATAACAGGTTAGGATAAGAATAATTAATTTATATATAAAATAGGTAAGAGAATATTAAGGGATGTCTAAATAGACATGTTTAGATTAAGAGCTTTTAAACAGTAGCTAAAACACCAATATTGGCATACTAAAAGTAGTATGCTACTTTAATATTTAGAACGCTTAATAGGATAGTACGAAATAGCCTAATTTTCTACCTCCCAAAGCTGTAGGCTATTTTACGTGTGATTGGTGGAATTTGATAAAAACTACTATGCAGGGAGGGAGGGTGGCTGGCAATGACATTTCGTATTTTAGTGTAATTCGACACTCCCGAGCGATCATAATTATCTTGACTTCGTTGCCTCTTCTGAGCACTCAAAACATAGCTTCTCGTTTCAATCTATCCCAGCTAGATCCATCGGCCCAACAACGCCATTGCTAATCTCTCCGCTGCCGGCAAAATGGTACAACCCCGTTGTGAGAACTGCGATGCTACCGGTCGTGTCGAATCGACCTGTAATCGCTGTGCTGGTGGTGGCCGGATATATAGGAAGATCCAGGATAAGTGCGCCGAATGTCCGTCTGCCTCTCACTGCGACAATTGCACTAGGGATGTGTACGAGCATGTCGGTGTTTGCACGAAGTGCAATGGTCGAGGCGAAGTCTCGTGGCTTTGCCCACAGTGCAAAGGGTTTGGACTCTTAGGCTTTCCATAAGTCACAAGCTCTAGCCAAGTTCTGGCGTGTCAGTGAGTGACTGAACTTGATAGAATCGGTATGAGCATGCTGACAATGACAGAACCATGGATCTTCTTACCTTATCAGCAACGGGGAAAACTATCAAGAGTCTGGTTGCGTGTCTGGGGTAGCAGCTTGTTGAATTGGAAGCTGGTTGGGAGTCTCTAGGTTGATATGGGTTGCTGTTGCTGATTGACTACTCTTTGCTTGTCTGCATCAGCAAACTGTGCTCTTCTCACTTGATCTGCATGTTTTATCTGTTTGAAACTATTGGAATATAAAGAACTGTCATGCTGTCATTTATCCCAGTGAAAGCTCGCCCTTGTATTCCATTCGCTACCAGCTCCAGTCATGCCACTTCCTGTATGCCATTCAACACCTCCGTTCAGCTCACATGTCGACTGGTCAACAACATCAAAAAAATGTCTTGCTGTTGGCTAACACACTCGCTTGATCTCTCAGCTTTAAAACACCTTGAGCCTCATTTCACACTCGCTCTCTCCTTCCGCCCATTCACTACTGAAGACCACGGAAGAGATCATGGCTTAAAGAAATCCCGCTAGTTCTTGCACTTGTAGTTGCACCAGATGCAAAGGCAAGATGATTATCGACCAACCATGTCCTGAATGTGATGCTCTGGGCTGGAAGCTGGAGCACAAGCGCTGTGCTTGCCCTATCACTCCGCTTATCACTGCATCCGGGCCAGGTCAAGTCGAAAACAAGGTGGGGCATGACCTCCAAACTTCATTGTCAGCTCCATATCAGGATCCAAGACCCGATTGTCCTGGTTGCCATGGTACTGGCACCTACTCAGATCAATCAGTGTGTCAATGATGTTGGATACTGGCATGATCAAGATGGCGTGTGATGGAGTGGGCCGTACTTAGTGATCTATCTTACGCTCCATGCCAGTGAGTGGTTGCCTGATGACTTGTTCTCCATTACATATAACGAAGCTGGGTCGTGAGATTGCGCTGCGGTGATTTGACCACCTAGGCTGGATTCTGAAAGGGCTGGTGCCGTCTGGTCCTAGGATTTGAATTATTGGGCTCTTGCCTGGTGAGACGGTCATTATCAAGCCGGCAACTGGTGGATTTGGCAGTGCTACTGTAATTAATACTCTTGCTATGGGCCCTTACATTCACCATGACATTGGTATCTAGCCTCACAAATAGGGTTCTAGAATTCTGTTTCAATAGGAAAAGTCGTCAATGAGCTCTACGCGAAGGAAGAGCATCGGCACTATCCACTCTAATCCAAGAAGTGTATTGTATGATTGATGACATAATCTAAGATGTGGAGGCTTCAGCTACTACTCTGGCCATAATTTTCCTCCTCAAATTCCATTGTGAGGCGAATCCTAGACTCTCCGTTGAAGAGTGCGCATTTCGCAGCAATGACAATCGTTTGTTGACCCGGTTTCCTGCAATACACTTCCCCTCTGGTGTTTTTGATCTGCCACCCTTCTTGAACAGTAATAGAACTTAGCATACGGAACCAATTTGCAGCAACATCGATGGTAACAATCGTTTCGCTTGAGGGCTCCAAGTTCTTAATTGAAAATATTGCCTTCCGTGAGCTTTGGTTCGCGAACTCGTAAAAGCCTCCCCCGATATGGTTTATCGAAGGGCTTGCAGACGAGATAATGAGATCGGGTATGGACGTAACGAACATGATTCCGCTTGCTCTGTGATGTGTAGTGTATACTCGGTCTGAAGGAATTTTCTGTGGGAAGAAAATAGTGGCTCCTGAAGGGCCTTTCATATAAGCTCTTGTATCCGGGTCGAAAGCAAGTTGGTCTGGTAGGATTCGAGCGTATAGATTTTCTCCCATATGCTGTAGGTAGACACCAACCGCAATGCTCCATGACTTCTTCCACACCCCCCATAGCGGAAGAACAAACTCATTTTCAGCGGATTCGCATTTCAAGATTCTTGTCTCTACACGAATGCCTTTGTTGGTAATGTCATAAAGCGGACTAGTAGTGTGAGACAGAATTACATCCGCACACTCCGCGAAATGTGAAGGCGACGTGGATAATAGCCCTCGATAAGAGGACGCCGTGGCAGACTTGTCACACCAGCAGAATAGCGACATGTCATCTGATGTTTTGATGATTTCTTCTTGAAGGCGCAGGAAAGCTCGTTCCCCTTCTCCGTAGAGCATTGCCATGTTGACCTCAAATATGCCCATGAGGCAATACGCTATGTCTTCTGCTCTGGATGTCGATCGATGAGCCGCCCAGCTCATTCGCTGTGCTACTGAAGATTTTGAGACATTTCCTGTCACAAGCACGCTAATAGGCACGCCAGTAATGGCCTGAAGTTCCACGGCCATGCTCTTTTTAGTTCCGAGGTGTATACCGTTTTCCGAAAAGAAAACTAATCTTTGTGGAGCGATCAGTTCTTGTAGACACCAGCCTCGAGAGAACCATCGAGCGTCCCGAAACTTCTTCCACCATGCCTCGTCGGCCTCAGGAGCAGCTCCATCTAGCCTTGTGGGGACATCCGACAAAAAAGTGTAACATACGGCTGCATTTCTGTACCAGCGATACATTGAATTGATTGCTTCCGAGAGCTCTGCACTGCTGGATTTGTTAATGCAACAGCTGTCAACCCAGAAATGTTCGATGCCATCATCTCGAATCCGTTTGGCACAGAACTCTATCTTGCGATATCCTGGCTTTGACTCTGCAAGCGCTCTGTTCTTGTTCATATCCTTATAGGTAACTTCGTCATTTCCCCATGTATGAGAAAGGATCGCGTATGCTGGTATATCTTCATCCCGCACGAACTCCTCAAACATAAGAGGCCCGTCTGCTGAGGCTCGAAGCAGACGCATTGTGCTGATGTCGGAGGAGGGTAATTCTCTACTGGGCTTGAAAGCCGAAAGATCCACCGTTCGATTTGTTGGCCAGTTTAGTAGAAGACTTGATGCTAATGTCTGTGGGAACCAGAGATTTGAAGGCAGAGTCCAGAGATGATAAGAAACAAGAGCATATAATGGTCTCAAACGGGCGACGAAATAGATGGCTCGCTCCCATGAAGTACTCTTATGATGTCTACCATCTGCTCCGCTTAGGTTTTACTGTAGGACGCCCTTTTGGAGGTGCGACAGTTACATCGGTCCTACCACAAAATTACGGTGTCCTACTCTCTACCGGTACCTGTTGGTAGGACCAAAGCTAATTGGTTCAATTATGGTTCTAAGCTAAAATTTAGTGATGAAATACCCGCGAGTTACCTACAAAGGTGTAGTCTTAGGAGGAGTATCAATTTGCTCGTATTTCACAGGATGAAGTCCTCAGCTCTCGAGTTAAGGAACCGATGAAATATCTAGGACGCTAATTAGATCAAAAGCTCTTAAATGTAGAAGTAGAAGTTTCCTACATGCCTACTACTGACAAAATACAAACAGTGAAGCCTTCCACTCCTTACAAGGGGCTTTTCCTCGGATTGAATGCGCAAAATGCCTTATTTCCTACAAGTTCGGTGAGCATCGAAGTATCTCTCTTCCAAGCATTGCGATCATTTGCGATGGGAGGTTATGTTAGTTGATGTTGCGGTCACGTTGAAATCGGCCTTTGATAAGCTAAAGAGCCACCAAGGTCCAAGCCAGGCTTGCCAGGGCTTAGCGCGACAAGGTAAGGATGCAGGGATGTGCTCTGCGGCGAATGCTTGGCAGCTTGCTGCCACTTACACCAACCGGTCCGAGATTAAGACTCTACTACTTCCCCATAGCAATCGCTACTCTTCTCTGGTATATATCCTACATATCCTACATCGATGTTACCATTCAGATACTGTGCCATATCTACCAAGTCTAACTGGACATCAATGGCGTTCACCTAGCGCTCACAACACCAGCAAGATCTGACACCACACCCGTTTGACAATCCGACATCTACATCGATCTCTACATTCCGATCCAGCCTCTTGCCGCTCCCAATCCCTAAGGATGGCATCCTCTAACACTGACGACCCCTCCGAAAAGGCCACTCTCCTTCCCGATCGCCCTCCCACTCCCTCCGCAGCTCACGATAACGACATCTCCGACGACGACGAAACATCCACCCTTGCCCAGGACGAAGACGACGTCCTACAAGATGACTACGCCGCCGATAGTTCAAATCCAGATAAGTCCCGAGGCCGCCGCTCCTGGCGCGACTGGCTTTTCCGCCGTTCTACACCCATGTATCACAGGCCGACTCGTCTACGGCGCCGTCAACGTGGGCGGCGTGAGGCAAGGGGCGAGATGGTGTACGATACTGAAGAGCGCGGGTCCATATCGCGGAGTTCTAGTGAGACTGACGATCTAAGACCGTTGAAGGAGGCGCGGATGGTGGATGAGCCACGCGCAAAGTCAAAGCTGGCGCGGGTCCTGGTACATGTTGGTATAATCGTATTTCTGCTCTCTATCCTATACGGCGCATACGCAGCGACACGGAATTTGAGAGCGACGAAAGAGAGTGCAGTGAAATTAGTCTCGAACGGAACGAGTCTTTTTGCGCCAACGACGCTGTTGATAAGCCTGGACGGCTTCCGCGCAGACTTCTTGCAGCGCGGGCTGAGTCCGACGCTGAATGCGTTTGTAAGAGAGGGTGTGTCGTCGCTCTACATGCTTCCACCATTTCCAAGCGTCACGTTTGTGTCGCATTATACCATGGCGACGGGGCTGTATCCGGAGTTACATGGGATAGTTGGCAATTCGTTCTGGGATCCGGCAATGAAAGATACCTTTTCGTACACAGACCCGAAAGCGCTGAAGCCAGAGTGGTGGGGCGGAGAGCCGTTTTGGGTTACGGCGGAGAAGCAGGGGATTAAGACGGCAATACATATGTTTCCGGGATCGGAGGCGCATATTGGGAACGTGGATTTGGCGTACGTGGACAAGTTCAATCAGACGGAGGCGTTGGATAATAAGGTGTCGAGAGTACTGGGGTGGTTGGATCTACCTGGGCCGAAGAGCGTGGAGACGATCAAGGATGCTCCAAGGCCGCAATTGATTGTGGCATATGTACCAGATGTCGATGCTGATGGTCATGCCTTTGGACCGAACAGCACGGAGGTCAGGGATAGTATTGTTAAGGCGGATGACATGCTTACCAAGATCTTTGACGGGCTCAAGGATCGGAATTTGACGGACATTGTCAATGTCATTATTGTTTCTGACCATGGGATGGCCACGACGTCGGTTGATCGACTTATTCAGCTTGATGACTTGGTTGACATGGATAAGATTGAACACACGGATGGTTGGCCTTTGTATGGACTTCGACCAAAAAAAGATGCGGACATTGAACCGATTTATCACCAGCTCAAGGCCCATGCCGAAGAAAATCCATACATCGAGGTCTACCATAAAGACAAGGATATGCCGGCCGAGTATCACTTCTCCAATAACCCTCGGATTGCTCCTATCTGGGTTGTACCTCAGACTGGGTGGGCAATTGTCAAGAAAGACGAGTTCAATGTTGAACAAGCCAAGAATGAAGGCATAGTTTACAGCCCCAGAGGTCTTCACGGCTACGATTTTCGAGTACGTTTTCAATAATCTCTTCTCCTAGATCTACTGCTAACCACTACTGTAGCATCCTTTAATGAGAGCAATCTTTGTTGCTCGGGGACCTGCATTTCCACATGCACCCCATAGTCGAATTGAAGCATTCCGTAAGTCTGATGTGAAGTTCCATAGTATCTCAACTAATTTAATCTTAGCAAATATCAACGTCTATAACATTGTTTGCGACTCCATTGGCCTGAAGCCAGTGCCAAACAATGGAACCGTTAGACTCCCTCTGAAACCACTTGGATTGCATTCAGATCCTCACGCTCCTACCCTCGAGGTTCCTGAGGATTTGCCTGAGAAAGGACCGGGATCCGTGCCCACGGCTCCAGTATCTGCTAAGTCATCCGCTATTTCACCTACTCAATCGCCCACCGAATCACCTACTCAACCACCGGTGCCATCGCCTGTTGTACCAGAGCCGAAGAAAGACGAAGATACAAAAGAGACAGAAAAGCCCAAGTCAATCTGGGACTGGCTAAAGGATAGTTGGGACGAACTGAAGGATAAGGTGGAAGGTATCTTCAAAGGAGAAGAATCCTCTGATTGATCTTTTGAGATGTTTTGTTTGGAGTCTATGGCGCAATTACTTGGCATGCCGAAAAGGCTCCTTATTGTATGTATTTGAATGGTTTAACGCTGATGAGTTCTATATCAATTTCTACGCTGGGGTATCTAACGCTTGAAGAAAGCACAAAGCTGACAGTCTAGTCTATGCATCACCTTCAACCTCGTATATGTACCAATCACGGCCATCTTCCATAGATCTAGATGGCATCCACGTCCATGAATCCCTCGAAGTACTCATCGAGCAAGGTACAGGCCTTACCCGCAAACTCCCTCGTCCCACGCCCTCTCATCATCGTCCCCACGACGCCATCCGGCCGCATTACAACGACTGCTACCTCACTCCTACTCATTCCGCCCAACCACTTCTCCCCTGCTGTCATGCCCTTGGTATCTAGATGCGGAACATCATCCACATACACTGCCCACTTACTCTCCCTCCACAACTTCGGCAGCTCCTCGACCTCCACTCCACCCTCCCCAAGCACCAACGCCGCCGTAAACAGTCCACTAACCGTCGTATACCGCTCCGGCCTAACATAGTCGTCCGACACAGCCGCAAACGGCGGCTGCGTACTATACTCCACGTTCGTCCGTCTCGCTGCCCTTCCAATCCGACTATTATCACTCAGCACATGCGCACTCACACCCTCCAACCACTCACTCGCACTGCTCAACGCTTTGGTGAACACCATGATGCGAAATTGCCCCAGGACTGGCACATCGAGCGCCAAGTCAATTGGACACCCATCGACCAGCCTACTCGCCCTAGCCGGCGGCGGAATGCTCCCCACCCTTAGTGCCCCCAACAAACTCCCCCGTTGTGGCACATTCAACACATTCGGCGCATAATCCGCACCAAAACCACTAGCGAATCTCGCATTTCGTAAACTCGTTTCCAAAAAGCGTGCTGGATCGCCCGCGCTCAACGCATCGCCTAGTTCATGATCAAAATCAATGAGATTGTCGATAATAGGTCGTCGTTCAAGTTCGTACGTGGCAAGTAAGGTTGGATGCGCAAGTCGGCGCAGGACGAGGTTGAGTTTCCACGCCAAGTTCCAGGCGTCCGCGATACCGGTGTTGAGACCGTGAGTTTGTGGCGAGTGCGTGTGCGCTGCGTCGCCGCAGAGGAGGATTTTCGGGTACGCGGGGGAGTCGCTGAATTTGGAGGCGATGCGGCGGGATACTTGGTAGCGGCCGAACCAGTCTATTGTGCGCCAGGAGGGGATATGTGGCTACGGGGTATGTCAATCACGGTGGAAAATCTAAAGCAAGGGAATGGTCACTTACTTCGAAGATTTCCGCGGCGCGCTGGACGGCGTAGGCGCTGGTTAGGACTTCGGAGGAGGTCTCTTCGGATGAATCGGAGCGCAGCTCGACGTACATGCGCGTCATGTTCCGTTCGCGAGGGAGGAGGATTGCTGTGCCGATATCCTGGGCGTGCACGTTGGTTTTGCTGTAGAGGTCGGGGAAGTCAAAGGTCGAATCGAGGATGCCGTCGATAACTCCCCAGACTTCACCGCTGTTCTCGCCGACTTGGCGTACACCCATGGCTTGAGCGACTTGGGAATGGGCTCCATCGCAACCTATGAGATACTGGGTTTGGAAGGCAATGCGTTCGTTATTACTGGTTTCGCATATTACATCAATAGGCCAGTTTCCGGGTGCGGTTTGATAGTCGATGAATGTTAGGTTTCTTGTTACGTCGTAGCCACGTTCTAGCATGTCTTTTAGGAAAACCTCTTCGACAAAGCCTTGGTGCACGTTTAAAAGGTATGGGTCTGTTGTATCGACTTGGTCGCATGGGAAGAGAACATCTTTCATTGTTCGATGTAGTGGCTCTTCTGGTGACGATGACTGATGGACGTCAGCTTATATCTGCTTTTGGAACTGATATACCTACCCAGAACCTTGTTTCGTGAACTTTGACTCCTTTAAGCAGAAGGCGATCGGACAAGCGCATTTGACGTAGTGTTTCTATGGTTTTTGGCAACAAGCTATCCGCTCTTCCAGTTTGAGTTCTTGTTGACCGATTATCGATCACCAAGACATTAATGCCACATCGTATCAGATTCGCCCTATGAGAGTTAGACAATTGATATATGCTTCTTACTCTAACAAGACTTACGCAAGGCATAAGCCAGTAGGCCCTGCTCCGACAATCGTTACTTGATAGACTATCCGCGGTTCCGATTCCTCATCATTAGAATGCTGCGTAGACGGTCGTTTTAGATTTCGATGAGTAGGTTTCCGTCTAAGTTTCGTCTTTTCCAATTTCTCCTGACTACTCTGAAATTTCATAACAAAACCATTGAGTTCATCCTTGCGCAAAGACCGAACAGAGCTAGGTCGTGAGAGCTCATGTTGTCTCCGAGTATTCCGTTTGAAAAATGACATATCCAAGACGAAGCTATAAAGAGAAATAGGCGTGTCTCAAGTTTAATAACCACGATCAGGGACCAAACATAAGCGAAAGACAACAGCAGCACACGAGCGTCGAAAAAAGTTGGGGAAAACAGGGTAAAGATTTCGATATGAGACACGAAAAACGTGCTGGCCGTGCCGCATCTATTATGGTTCACCAAATCAATATTTTGTTGATCTGCCTAATTCCCCTCTATCGGTGCAGATATCCGGACGCACAGTTCATCAATTCAGGAACCAAACAAACGGCTTCCGTCTGTGCCAGTTCACGTAAATCACTCCCGCTGGCCAGTGGGGCGTCGTCATAAACTGAGGATTGTCAACGCGCCTGGGATTTCTGCAGGCGAGCACCGTGAAAGGCGGCGCGTTAGCGTGTGATTTAGTGAGCGCCATTGCCATCAAAGCGAGCTTGTTCGGTGGAGTTTCTGCGGTGGTTATGCTTGGTCCCTTGGATGGATCCCGAACATGTCTCAGACTTGCGTGGTTGGCGGAGAAAAGGAAAATATTCAAATTCTTGGGAACTGGAACGCGATGTGAATGGTCAGGTAGTGGTGCGTTGTTGCAGCTAAAATGGTGATAGAGGTTTATATAGTGGATGAATTCTGGTTATTCGGACCGATTAGAACTTTAATCGAGGTTTAGGGAATTTTTGAAACCCCCGATCACTGCTAAATCTTACGTCTCTATCAAACTGTTGAAGCAGCACTTTGATAGAGATAACCTGTTTGGCTGTCTAGCAAGCTGATTGCTGACGGCGTTTCAAGCTTTACTCCGTGGTGCCTCGTCCAACGAAACTAGCAGATAACAGTTACAGGTTTTCGAGTGATTATCAAAAGTACGAACCCGAGCTGGACTACTGAGATTGGAGGAGGCTTAAAATTTGTGACCAACAAGGCGAGACGTTAGCAACTGGATTTGGCAAAGAACCAATTCGGTACTCCCGTACCCCTGAACAACCATCAGAAAAGGGGTTGGCAGAGCCGCCACCCGCCCAGTTGAATGGCACCAACACGTGGGATTAGATCCTTGTACGAACCTGCCAGATGTCATGGTTGTTTTTAGTGTTTCCACGTTTCCGGACGGGAAGCAACTTCTCTCTTCACATTTGTGATAGGCTTTGGGCAACGTGATATGTCCGGGTTGTCCATATGTGATGATATGTCTGACCTTTTCGATTGCCGAGCTTTGGCGAAGTGAAAACATGCATCACCGTTAAGCCATCGCTTAAGTCCTCGAGTGCCTGATGTCAAGATCAGACGAGACACGTTATCTTGCGGTACTAGTTCATAAGGCTATTTGTCTTATCAAAACAGGATTTTGCAACGGTCGGCTAACGATTCTCCGAACTTAAGACTACGCCTTTGGCGGTCAGTAGACAATACCACAGCAAGCCGGTATTTCTCGGCAGATGATTGTCTTCGTGTACTCCTTGGATAGACCCAGACCGTCAAGACCGTTAAGGCAACATGAAAACCCGAAAGCGAGAAGGAGAGAATGTTTTATTACTGGCGGCATATATGTATACTATACACAATGTTCCCATGTGAACGTCACTGTTAGTGGAGTTTGTATAGCGCTGTTCGCATCCTATCTTTCAATTGGCTTTTTGAAATCATCAAATCAACCAACGTGGTGGGAAGCGAACCGATGATGCCGTACAGCACCGAGCCGCTGCCAACACTTGATGTTCCAAACGGCCTCTTCATCGTCAACGCATCAAAGACCTTGTGATGAAGTTCACAAGGATTGGCGTATTTTCGAGAATCGCTTGCTCGCACTTGCTGAGCGCGAGGCGTTAAGGCCCCGAAATCAAATGCACCTAGCTTAAGATGCGAGACATGGACCCCAGAAGAATGAAGCTCGCGCTGCAGAGCTCGCGTGTAACCCTCCAATGCGCCAACCATAGTAGTCTCTACGGCATGTAGTGGAGGACTCAAAGAGTATGTGATGGTTGGCGTTAGTATCAGGACTCGTGCTTGGTGTTCAATCACTAGTGGTAGGAAAGCTCCTGATGCGTTTATCGTTAAAGTGACCTTGGTTGAGAATTCGTCTGTCCAAACATCCGCTGCAATACTATCAATTCGCTTAAGTTGGTGATATGTAAGATCCGGGGCAATCACGACTCCAGTCAGATCCAGGGTATGTGGCGTGGCTCCTGGAAAACTTTGATGTCTGGAGTCCAAGATGCTGTGGAATTGCTGGATTGCTGCCTCTGTTTGAAACGGCTAGCACGTTGTTAATTCGAGAGCGTGTAAAAGTGAAGGAGCATAACATACATCGTCAATTTCTAGTCTGAGGGGTTTGATATCTGGGCGTGATTCGGACTGAATAGTTGTAATATCATCGTGTGATATCGCAATGATGTAGACGATGAATCCCCGTTTCTCAAGATCGAGTGAAATAGACCTTACAACAGCCGATCCAGGAGTCCCGATTATTACTAGAAGAAATTAGAATATCCTGCAATCCACATTGGATGTTCATCATACCAACTACTTCTTTCCTAGCTCCCTGCTTGCTTCGTTTCGCGCGACGAGTCTTCCTTTTTGAAGCCCGCTGATTGTAGTAGTAAACTGCATAAACTGCACTGGCTGAAACAACTGCGAAGAAAATGGCAGATTTCGTCTTGTTTCGAACTATCCAGTCCTGTGAACTATTGAAAAATCCAGCTTTTGGCGTAAGCAGCAATTGAGGTGAACTTTTAGGCTTTGGAAGATCTGGTATTGGAATGCTCACGCCTAACACTTGATTAACTTGGTGAATGCTCTCCCGGACGATTTGAGTTGCAGTCTTTTCTGCAGCTTTTCCATATTCCCAGATATCATTCACCACGAAGGAGCGAACACTCTCAGAAGCTCGGTCGAGGCTATTAAGGTGGTGTTGATCGCCACTTGACATTCTGGATCCAGTAAATGCGAATTTGAACGATTAGACTTTACACTGTGCCCTTATTTATGATGGATTTAGATGCCTTCCGGGTTGTGCTGATGATGGAGAGGAATGAAAGTTGAAGCCTTGGATCTTGTCTGACGATGGACGTGGGGGTCGCACCCTGCCCAATCATTTGCCACACCAACAGCATCGTGACAGAAGGTTCGTTCCAAACCCTGGATCCACGCTAGTCCTGATCTAGGATTAGGAAGCAGAAATACCAAAATTCGGCCTCTATTAGCTATTATATCTTTTTACCTTTTCTATCCTTTTTTATATATTACTTTTACCTCTATTATAGCCTAAATTCTAGGCTCTAAAAAGATACGTTTTATATCTTTAATAGAGTATAAATACTATAGTTATTATAGTAGTTAGTTAATTAGATTTTTTAATATTCTTTTTACTAATTCTATATTTCTTAAGCTATATAAACTATATTTTATTAGTTATAAGCCTAATATTCTAATATACTTTTATTATTTTATTATTCTATATATAAATTTCTTATAAACTATATTATTATAATCTTCTAAATTTTAGCTATTACTATATACTAATTTTAGTATTAATACTTAATATTTAAGTTATAGATTAACTTATAACGTTACTTTTAAAGTTATAATTATTACTAAAGCTAGAACTACTATTTAGAGCTACTACTTTTTTAGAATAGGATTAGGAAGTACTTTACTTTACTTATCTCTCTTTATAGTAACTTATACTTCTTTTTATTACTTTACTATTTATAATATCTATTTAAATTATTAAGAAGTAATAAGAGAACTTTACTATATTATTTAATAATAAGAAAGAGTAAGAAATTAGTAAATTAAATTAAGAAATTACTTAAAGAGGTAATCTTATAAACTTTAAGGATATAAATATTCTTTTATCCTTTCTCCTTTTTCTTTTCTTCTTTTCTTCTTTATTATATACTTTAAGCTTTACTTTATTTATACCTTTATTAGTACTCTTTTTACTATATTTAGTATTTATATAATCTTTACTATTAAGATCTTAGTATCTTCTTATCTTTAATAGTCCTTAAAAACTATTACTCTTTTAAACTCTTAATACGCTAATAGCTTTAATATTAATAGTACTAGAATATATTAATAGCTTTAGTATTTATAGAGGTAAAGTATAAGTAATACTTCTTACTACTTTTAGTTATTATCTAGTCCTCTAATCTTTAATAATTCTTTTACTATTATTACTCTCTTAACTTTAAGGACTTAACTATTAGTAATCTTTACCTTTAAGGACTTAACTTCTTTACTACCTTAATATACTAATAGCTTTAGTATTAATAGTACTAAATAATACCTTCTAACTTCTTAATAGTAACTATATTACTATACTTGCTACTTTCTTTCTTATAGACCTAAGTTACTAAGTAAGTCTCTTAAAGAAACTTACTATTAGTATTATATAAATTATTATTATTATTCTTTAACTTTAAGAACTTAATCTTTTTATTACTTTAGCTATAGTAGTACTAAAACCTATACTACTTTTAAGTACGTCCTAAATTCCTATAGAATATTATTAGTAATCTTACTACTACTAACCTAACCTTAGTACTTTAGTCTAGGCTTAGTATACTATAACTAGAAGGTATATTTAGTAAAGATATATAAGTATCTAATTATTCTATATTCTATTTCTAAGTAAAGTAAAAGAAATACTTAATAAAGATATATAAGTATCTAATTATTCTATATTCTATTTCTAAGAAGGTAATAGTATCTACTAGAAGCGCTTATTATAAGCTTATGCGCGCTCTTTCTAAACGAACTTAATATAAATTGCCTAAATAAGTAATCCCTTAATTCCTAGAAGTATAAAATACTTTTTTCCTCTTTTTCTCTACTTCTTCTTCTTCTTCTTCTATATATTAAGTTCCTACTTCCTAATTAAAGTAGTATTAAAAATATTAGCCTTTATAGAAAGCTAGGTATTATTCCTAAGTATACTATATAGAAGCTTATAGAAGGATTATCTATAATAGTAATTACTAGTAATCTCTTTATAGTAATTATATTAAAGAATAGTAATAACTAGTATATTTAGATTAACTCTATAAAATAATAAATATATACCTTAAATATATAGAATTATATTAATCTAAAAGAAACTAGTTCTTCTTTAAAAGAACTAGTATACCTATTTAAAATATACCTAATAGAATTTATTATTTCTTAAGTACTTATAAAGAATAATAAGAATTAACTTACTTAAATAGTAGAGTTAATTCCTACTTAAGAATATAATATTCTATTATAAATATATAATTTAAACTACTAAGAGTATTAAAATACTAAAAACGCTATAGTTAAAATTAATAACTTCTTAAATAAGATAGTATCTAAAAGTTTTTAGAACTATATTACTAATATTTTTATTAGGGGTTGAACCCCCTGAAGCTATGCCCGTTCGGGCTACCCCTATTATATATAAACACCTCAATTAAAGAGTCTCTTGACTCTTCTTTCTCTCTAAGTTACCTTCCTATTTAGTAGGCTTACAATATAACTTGTCTCTTTATTATCTAACCCATAATATTAAGTAACTTTAAAACTAACCCCTCTCTTTACCTACTCCCTCTCCATCCGTTAATAAATAGCTAGAATAGCAGACTAAGATCTTTCTTACCTAATAATCGCTAGATAGGATAAAGAAACGTTCTCTAAGAGCTTTACTTACAAGAACGTAGAAGCATACTTTACGTATATTAGCTAATAATAGACAGAGCTATAGAATTACTTAGACGTATCTTAGGAGGCAACTAACAATAGCTTATAACAAGTAATAGATAGTATTTTACTACTTAATAATATACTTAATTTATCTATCTTGCAATTATATATAACTATTACTAATTATAGACAAGCCCTATAATAACTAAACGGATTAACTAGCAAAATTCATACATAATTAAATAAGAATGCGTAATAAATTATAGTAATCTATGCTAAACTCTAAGCCTAAGTTAATAACTAAAATAAATAGCTTACTAATATCTATACTAGCGATAAGATCCTTATATAATAAGTAAATAATACCACCTATAAGACACTAACCTAGTAGTAGTAATAAGAATAGGAATAATTCTAGAAAGAATCTATAACGCCTAGTATAACTCTTTCTTTAATACTAGCTATACCCTTTACTAGAGAAACTTCTAACTATAGCTATTACCCTCCTTTAATTCTATAAGCTAATCCTTTTTAGACTCTAATCATAATAGCTAGACTAGTAGCCCCTCCTCTACCTCCTCTAATAAATTTTCTAGCTACCTAATATAAGCTACTTTAACTACTACTACAAAACCTTTAACTAACTCTTCTAAACTTAAAACAATATTTATATAAGGACCTAACCCTTTACCCTAGTTTTTACTAAATAATTAAAGCAAAATTATATATTAATAGATAAATTTATATAAATAACTATGCCTAAATCTACTATATATTTAGCTAGCTTATAAGAGATGCTACTTAATAAGTCCTTCCTTAGATTTAGAATCCTACTAGCTATAGTATTATAAGTTTTAGTAAATTTATAGAACGAATAGACCTTCTCTTTTATAACCTATACGAAGAAATAAGAGCTTTAGTAAACTTCTAAGGAATTTAGTAAGGAGGTAGAGAATAGAGAATCTTTTAGGCTAAGTTTTAGTAGTATCTCGTCTATATTAAAGTATAATTTTAGGCCGCCTCTATTTAGATATAGTTCTTAGAAAATGCTATAGATTCTAGTCTTAGAACGGCTCTAATTACTTATCCTTAGCCTAATAATTTAGATACCTTTGCCTAAGAAGCTTTAGAGACCTAGAATTAAATAATTTAAGCCTATATAAGCTATTATAGCCTAAGAGGCCTAAATGCTAAAATAAGTACTTAGTAGAGTTAATTATTTAAGAATTAGAACCTAAATATAATAAAAGGCGTCTAGGTTAGAGTTAGCTAAGCCTAGCATAACTATTATAAGTAAAATAACCTTTATTTTCACTATAGCTTAGCTAATTATAAGATTTAGGATTATAAATAGGCGCCCTAAGCATTATCTAGAAGTTAGAATTCCTCCTATAGCTAGGCTAGCTATAGATAAGGATAAGGCAGAGAAGGCATTACTAGAGGCAGATACTTATAGAATAATACTAATAGATTCTAAGCTAGTACTACTAACGCTTTAGACGTCTCCTAGAGTAGCTAGCTAATAAGGGCTACTACTACTTAGCTAAGAAATAATAACCCTTATAATAATCTATACGACATTACTAATATAAAATTAGAAAACTAGTAAGCTTAAATTAAAGACGTAATACTAAGCTAGAAAATTATAAAAATATTATTTTAGGATAGTATTAAAAGTTCTTTATTTAAAATATAGTTATAGAGCCCTTTTTAATACCTTTAATAGTAAATTAATTTTCTTTATATATAGGCTTTATTAATAGTAGCTACTTAACCTATTTCTTTATAAGTCTTTGCTTTACCTAAAGATATAAACTTAAACGTATATTACTACCTTAGGTAATTCCTATTAAAGAGATAAATAGCGAGGCTAGAGAAATCTATAAAATAGTAATTATAAAGATTAATATTAAAGGCTATAAAGAAATTATTTAAGCCTTTATAGTAAAAAAGACTCTAAGCTATAATATAATCCTTAGCCTATCTTAAATAAAGAAATAGGATATTATTCTCTATATAAAACCTAAGAAGCTAGTCTTTAATAAAATAGGTTATATAGTTATAAGTCTAAAGACTCCTTAAAAAAAGTATAACTATATAGCAATTAGAGTTATAGTATTTAAGATACTTACCTAATAAGCTAGAAAGTAAATAAAATAGTCTTAAGAAGACTTAATACTAATTATATAAGTCTTTACTATAAGTCTTTATAACTTATAAAAAGCTCTTACTTTTAAGAAGCATATTAACTCTTATAAAAAGCTTCCTAAATAGTATTTAGATTACCTTAACCTCTTTTAAAGAGAGCTAGCTAATAAATAGCTACTTATTTAAGGCTCTTTCGTAGACTATAAGATTAACCTAATCCTAGATACTAATAGAAAGGAATCTTAGTTACCTTAGTAAGTATTATACCCTATAAATTAAGACGAATTACTAGCCCTTAGAAGAATTCTTAATAATCTACTAGAAAGTAAGTTTATTTAAGTAAGTAACTTACTTACTAAAATACTAATTCTCTTTATTTATAAAGTAGATAGATTAATTTAGTTTTATTATAACTACTATACGTTAAATAAGTTAACTATAAAGGATTATTACTCCTTACTACTTATTTATAAGATACTAAATATCTTAAGAAAGGTATAATAATTTACTAAGCTAGACGTATCTTAAGTATTTTATAAGATTTAGATATATAAGGGTAATAAGTAGAAGATAGCCTTTTAGACAAGATATAGCTTATTTAAATAGATAGTAACATTATTTAGGTTATTAAATACTCTAAGCACTTTTTAAAGGTTTATTAACTTTACTCTTTAAGATATCTTAGATAACTATATTTTTATATACTTAAATAACGTCTTAATCTTTAGCTTAAGTACTAGGAAATAATATAAGGCTTACGTCTATAAAGTCCTTAAGTAATTATAAAAAGTAGAACTCTACCTTAATATTTAGAAGTATAAATTTATAACTACTTAGATAATATACTTAGATTATATTATTAAGGCTAGATAAAGAATCTTAATAGACCTAGCTAAAGTTAAAGCAATTTAAGAATAGAAGGCTCCTAAGAACGTTTATAGAGTTTAAGCTTTCTTTAGCTTTATTAATTTCTATTGTAGGTTTATACTAAACTTTTAAATAATTACGGAACCTCTTATTTAACTTACCTAAAAGGATATTCCCTTCTTATTTAAAGACCTAAAGAAAGTTATATTTAAGGAGCTAAAATAGCTCTTTACTACTAACTAAATACTAGCCCTATTTAACTATAATAAAGAGACTCTTATCTATATTAATTCCTTTAGTTACTCTTTAGGAGCTATACTAATATAAAAAGATAAGATAGATAAGTTTTAACTAGTAGCCTATTTCTCTAAAAAATATAACTCTACTTAAAGTAACTACTTAATCTATAATAAAGAAATACTTATAATTATACTTACTCTAGAAGAATAGGACTTAAAGCTATGAGTAGTAGAGAAATTTAAAATAATATTTAATTATAAGAACCTAGAGTATTTTATAAAACCATAGAAGCTTATAAAAAGGCACGTCTAATAGTCTATTAAACTTATAAAGTATAATATAATAATTAAGTATCGTTTAGGCTTATAGAATAATATAGCAGATAGTCTCTCTTATTATAAATAAGATATACCCTAAGACGTAGTTAATAAAAGGATCTAGGCTAGAACTTTCTAACTACTTTATACCTAAGGAGATTAATTACTTAAACTACTATAAGCCTTACCTATCTATATTACCGCCTTTCCTATAGCGATTAAAAACGAATTAATAGAGACTCTACTAGCTAATAAAGCTTTAATCCTTAGCTTACTACTATTAATACTAAACGTTCTTAAACTATTAGTAACTTAGTAAAATAAGGTAGTATAAGTTAATAATACCTATTAAGTAGCTTATTAAATAATTAAGGCTAGTAGATAAAAATTTCTCTTATTAATCGTAGGTATTAAAATCTCTATTCCTAACTACTTAATTAATAATAAGAATTATCTTTACTAAAGAGGACGACTATAGATTCTAAACTTAGAACCTCTACGGATAATAATATTATAAGTAGCGTATACGTCCTTAACTTAAGGCTATTTTAGTCATAAAGGAACTTATTAAGCTTTATAGCTATACTTCTTTTAGCCTAGAATTATAGTTAATATAAGGCATTTTGTAAGAAATTATAGTATATATAGCTAATTAAAAGTTAGTTATAAGTAGAAAAAAGGCTTTCTAAAGCCTCTACTTATCCTAAGCTAATAATAGTAAGAACTATTTATAGATTTTATAATAGACCTCTCTCTATTAAATAAATATATAATCTTAATAGTTATTATTAATTAGCTAAGTAAAAAAGTAATCCTAATTCCTCTCGCTTAAAGAGAAGCTAAAGATATTATAACTATTTTCTTATAATACGTTTATTCCCTTTATAGTATTCTTAATATAATTATCTATAATTATAACCTAGTATTCGTAGGAAACTTCTAGACAAAGTTTTATACGCTATTATAAATAGAGCTATAGCTATTAATTATATTTTATCCCTAGATAAATAGCTTTATAGAACAGCAAAACTTAGATATTAAAGCCAAAGTATAAATATATACTAATTATATATAATTAAACTAGTTCTTACTAATACTAATACTTTAACTTATGCTTAACTTATAATGCTTATTTATAATAGAACTCTTACCCTTCTTTCTATCTTACGGCTTTAAGAACTCTACTTTTCTAGACTTTCCTAAGTAAGCTCTTTTATCTAAATAGAAAAATACTTTAAAAGAGAGAAAGGAAAAAGCTATTTATATAATTTTAAAAGCTATAAAATAGACTTAAGATACTATAACTCTTACCTAAGAAAGAATATAAGAATAAGCTAACTAAATAAGAATCTAAACGCCTAAGTACGAAGTTAGCAATTAAGTCTAGCTAAACTTAAAGAATACTAAGACTAAATAAGTAAAGAAGAAGTTTAATTACTATTACTCTAAGTTTTAAATTATAAAGGTAGTAAGCTTATATATAATCGTATTAAATACGCTATAAAGAACTAAGAAATTCTACATCGACCTATTTAGACTAGTAATGAATAACTTATTCCTAAGTTAAGATACTAATAATTCTTATCTATTACTAATCTTAGTTAAAGACTTAGATAGAGAAGAATAAGAAGAGTAGCTAATAGAGGAGATTATAACTAAAAAATATAAGAAGATAATAAAGAGCAAACTCTATATAGTCTATGTTATTAAATAAATAGATTATCTAGATATAATAGAAGAATTAATTAACTTTATTAAATAGTTAGAAACCTACGTAAAGTAGATAAAGAAAATAAAGTATATATAAGATAATTATAAAAAATTAGTATTAAACTAGTCTATTCTTTAAGTATAACTAAGATTAAAAATTAGCCCTCCTATTATAGTAATTAACTTTATAAAGATATAATTAGAGGTGTTATCTATAATCTACGTATGGAAATATTTTTCTTTTATTTATACTAAGACCTCTTTTCCTACTAAATAAAACTAGAAAACTATAAAAATATAAGAAAACTAAAGAAATAAGATATGCCTAATAAACTCTTACTACTAAGGAAGATAAACTTAAGTAGTGCCTTAAAGTATAGGAGGATTAAAGTAGATAGTTAATAGTAAAGAATTCTTATCCTTCTTAGTAACCTCCTTCTTATTATTATAAAAATACTTCTTACCTAAGCTAATATTATTATTATAGACGTAGTTTAAATATATATTATTATAAAATCCTAAAAACTAAACGTAACCTATATATCATAGCTAATTCTTTAAATTAGAATAGCTAACGCAATAAGTATAACGCTATTCCTTATAAGTCTTATTTTGCTTATTTTTAATAAAGAATTATAAGATATTTGTATAATAAATATCTAAGGCTTTAAGATAACTAGCCTAGTTATTAGTTAACTAAATTATACTAAAGGAGCTTTAACAAATTATAATACTACGAATATTAAGCTACGAATTATTAATAAACCCCTTAGAAGAGGCGTTTAATAAATTAAGACGTTTATTAGAAGAGTTAGAAGGATAGTTAACTATAGTATAAAGGACCTTATTTTATAAATATATTAGTATAAATTAAGAAAGGCTAAAGAAGTACGTATAGTTTAATTAATATAAAGTGCCTTAAATAAAGTATAGTTTTATAAATTATAATAGTTAATAACTATATATACCTTCTTATATTAGAGAGTAATTAATAGATGAGGATGAGGATTATAAATAATATTATTCTAGTAATGAAGTAGAACTTAGTTAAGAAAGCAAAGACCTTTATTTATATCGTTCTAGTAGGCCTTACGTATAGCTACCTTATATATAGTAGATAAATAAGATTAAGAAGTATTATAATTAGTAATATATATATAAGGAGAGGTAATAATAATAAGGATATGATTATTAAAACTAATAATATTATTAAAAGCGTTAATAATTAAGGCAGCTATCTCTATATAGTTAGTAAGGCTATAGCTACTATAACGAACGATTTACCTAATTAATTAATTAATTAATTAATTAATTAATTAATTAGGTAAGGAAGAAAAAACTTAATAAGGACTAATTAGAAGAGAAGAAGCTTATTTAAAATATAATAAAGGAAGAATAGTTAACTTTATAAAATAATATTACTTTATACTTTTTAAACGTATAGGCAGAAGTATAGTAACTTAACTATAGTTACGTTCTTTTAATCTTATCTCTTAATATTATAATAGAGCTCTAACTAAGCATAAATAAGATAACTTACTAATTAAGTAACCTTTATAAGATCATAGCTAAAAAGAACTAATAGTATACGCTAAGAAAGGGGCCTTATACCTAGAATTTAGTCTAAAATAGGCAAAACACTAATATAGAACTAATAGTTAACGACCTAAGCTTTATAATTTATACCTAAAAATAAACATATAAATCTATACGTTATAAACAAAGGCTCCATTACAAACTATAAGAATAGTAAGCATTAGATACAGCTAGATAAGATTAGGATCTTATAATTAACTTAGTATTTTAGCTAGAATTTTTAGATAGGAAAGGTAATATTAGGAGTTAAACCCCCTAAAGCTATACTCATTTAGGCTACCCCTATTATATATAAATACCTCGATTAAAGAGTCTCTTAACTCTTCTTTCTCTTTAAGTTACCTTCCTATTTAGCAGGCTTACAATATAACTTGTCTCTTTGTTATCTAACCTATAATAATTTTTAAGGCTTAAGATATACTTTAGGTACTTTAGAAAAGTATTTATCTTTTCTAAACTAGTATAATCTTAAAGCTAGATAAAGAATTTAATATCTTAAAGAAGAGGTATAAATAGTAAAAACTATAATTCTAACTAACTTACTAGATATTCTTTTAAAAAGAAAGTTTTCTTTATAATAAGAATAGAATCTCTAAGAAATAGCTTATAAATACCTTTATAGACACTACTTAAGCTTTCTATTTTAATACTTAAATATAGTTTATTTATTATTACTAATATAGAAGGTAAATAATTTATCCTTTTAAAGTATATTAAGAAGTATTAAACTATCTATAGTAAGAAAACTATACTAGTATTATAATCTAATATTACTTTTACTACTACTCTTAATAGAAAGACTTAAGAAGAAATATCTTAACTTAAAAAGACTTCCTTAAATATAAATACTTATTAACTTTTCTTAATGTCTAAATTATAGAATTCTTAAAAGAATAAAAAGATAACTCCTCTTTACCTCTATAATAAGATAAAACTTTATAATAATTACTTTTATCTTTAACCTAATAAATACCTAAATAAATAGTATCTTAACTCTAAAATAAAAGCTAAAGTTAAAGAGAGCCTTAGGAATTCTATACTTAAAGCTAGAATAAATTATATCCTTTAAAGAGAGTAAGAATAAAAGTATAGTAATAATAACTAACTATCTAAACTAATTAAATATATAAGTATTAGAATAGTAGTTATAAAAGTTATAATATTTATAATAGTTAAGATATCTCTTAATAGAAGGTTTATTCTTAATTCTAAAGTAAATATATATATTTATAATAATAGATTCTACTTTAAAATATATAAGAATATTCTTAGTTCTTTAATCTATAGTAGAGTCTTCTTATAAGTTATAAAATATAGTAATATAGATATTACTATTTTAGGCTCTAAAAGATACTAAATAGTTACTCTCTATAATGTTACTTATATACTTAGTTTCTATAAGAATCTAGCTTTCTATTATAGGATAAAAGCTATAAGATATTACTAGAATATATATAAATCTTGTTTATTGTCTTTTAGCTATGCTAATAGGCTATATAGACGCTACTCTTACTTTTAGAAAAACCTCTATAGGGAAACCTATAGTATTTCTTTAGTTACCTTTTAGTAGCCTCATTCCATTATTATTATAATATCCTCTTAGTCTACTACTTCTAAATAGAAGAACTTATATCATCTCTCTATAAACTATAAGCCTACTAAAAGAATTCTAGTTAGTAAGTTAATATAGTAAGTAACTAATAGTTGCTAACTACTAAGGGCCCTATATAGCTTAAGTATATTACACATTATATAAATCCTACGCTACACGCTAAAATCTTAATCCTTAATACTATCTTTATTACTAGTTTCCTTTTTAAGACTTATTTATTACCTAATTGCTTAAGGCTATAACGTCTTTTAGAATAGGTTAGATCTAGCTTCTTAGCGCCTATTTCTATTTAGTGTTGCTTTATTATTAAGTTTTACTATTATAGTTTAATAAGTTTCTATTAATCTTCTCTTTTCTAGAGGCCTATAGCTATTATCTTTATATAGTTAACTTTCTATATAGTTTTATAATAAGCATATATAATATATATTTCTAAGTTTTTATAATTAATTTCTATTCTTAATAAGCTCTAGTATTACTATAGCCTTTAGCTATATTAAGCCCTTTCTTTTAATACCTATTAAGTAGGGTATCTATAATATTCCTTAGCTAAGTTTTCTCTATTAATCTACGCTCTTTAATACTATATAATAAGCTACTAAATAGCTACCTTTAAGTTTCTAATAGTCTATATAGTCTACCTCTAGGGTATAAAGCATTTTAAATCTACATAGTTTTAGTTATTTCTTCCTCTCTAAGTTTTTATTATACCTTCTACTCTCTCTAATTCCTCTTTTAAGAATAAGTCCTCTATAAGCTTTCTTTCTCCCTCTTCCTTATACTTTTAGGTACCTAGTAAACGTCTTACGCCTATAAGTACTTCTCTTCTATTATCTCTAAAGAAAGTAAAAACTACTTTATCTATAAACGTTAAAAATACTACTTTATCTTTAGATATAAAATTAGCTAGTCCTATCTTAGCTTTTATTATAAGTCTTTTAGTATCCTTTTATATATAGTATTAACTATTATAATATAGATTATATACGCCCCTAGCGTAAGAATCTATTTATACTATCTTTAAGCATTATACTATTACGTAGAGTTACTTAATAGCAAGTACCTAGTTAGTCTTAGTATGCTTACTATAGTAATTACCTATATCTATAGTTAAGCTAGCCTTAGCTAGTATCCTTACTTTTATTATAAAGAGCAACATTCTAAGTATAAGGCTATAAGTATATCCTTACTCTTAGTCTTCTACTTTTTCTAATATTGTGGTAAGGTACTAGTAGAGTTAAAAGAGTAAGGTAAGTACCTCTAACGCGCCTTTAATAAGGTAATAGCTAACTTAGTTAACCCTTATTAAGATATTAAAGAGTACGTATTATTAAGTATAAATAAGGAGACTACTAAGTAAGTAGAGGTTATAAAGGGTTTAGTAAGCAAGTTTACTAGCTATAAGGCCTAGTTTACTTCTACTATAGCCTTACTAGCGCAATAAAAGAAGAAGAAGCTAAAGGTTAATATAGCTATATTAGCTACTAATTTAGCTTACCTATAAGCTATCTTGCTAAAGCTTTATACTTAAAGCATAAAAATAAATTTATTAGTAAAGATATCTTAGTTATTAAGTAGAGTAGTAGCATTATTTAATAAAGAGTAGTAGATAGATATAGAATAAAATTAATTACATTCCTAGACTTAGCTATTTTCTTTATAATTATATATTACTAGCCTATTAGTACTATAGTATTATAGTTAGTTACTTATAGGATCCTTAAGTCTTAGTAGTTCTCTATACGCCTTAAAGTCTATTTTTATAATCTTTTTAGTTAGCCTAAATTACTAAAGAGCTCTACTCTTTAGTAGCTATCTAGCTACTACCTAAGCATTCCTTAAATTAGAGAGTATATAGGCCTTATTTAGTATTATTACTTATTCTAATAATCTTTCTCTATAATATTATAGGTAGTTTAGTAATATATAGTAAATTATTTATTACTAGTAACTACATAAGCACTATAGTAGAGAGACTATTAGTACCTATACGCTATATAGCTAATTATTAAGTCTAATAATTTTTAATTACATAAGGAAGAGCACTATTACTTATACTTTATTAAGATTATTATAAAGCTTAATTAGTTAGTTACTTTATAACGTTCTTTACGCTATAGTAGTATATTACTACGTCCTTATAAGCTATACCTAAGCATCTATCTAGAGCCTATAGTAATATACCTTAATTAAAGATATATCTAGCTCTAGTTTAGTTTTTGCCTTCTTCTCCTTCTATAGTGCACTATCTATTAGTTATATTACTTACCTATAGTTAGTATCTTACTTCTACTTTATCTTTAATTTCTTTTTTTATTACTTTAGCGCGTTAACTCTCTAAGTTATAACCTTAATTACGTATATTTATACTAGTTTAAGTATTACTAGGCTTCTTAGTTATTACTACTAAGAAGGTATCCTCTAGTTTCTTAAGAGGTTTGCTTAGTATACTTTAGTAACGATTTTACTTATCTTTTGTATTACTATTAAGTCTTTATTCTTATTAGTATATTCTTCTACTAAGACTATAGCGTTTATCTAGAGTAGTTTAATCCTTATTTTCTTATTTAATAAAGTAATAAAAGTTCTTTAGTACTCTCTTATTATCTTATAGAGTATATTATTCTAAACCGCTACTAGTAGTTTATAATAATTCTTTAGTACCTTAGGGGATAGTAATTCTAGACCCTATACTTATACTCTATATATAAGAGTTAGCCTAATGACTACTATATAAAGGAGCTTTATCTTTCTAAAGACTAGTCTTTATTTTAACTACGCTATTCTTAAAAGTACTACTACTTACTTAAATCCTTTAGTTCTAGTCTTTTTAATATAGTCTTTCTAGTTTATTCTTCTATTTACCTATATACTTAGTACCCTAATACTCTTTAGTATAAGCTTAGTAAATATACTATCTACTATTACTATAGATTATAAGTCTACTTCTAGGTAGTAGATATTCTAAGTAAAGTATATTACTTAGTACTTATTAGGAGTAAACTTTACGCTATATCTAGTTACCTAGTTAGTATACTTTTAGTAAGCCTCTTCTAGTCTTATATAGTTCTCTTAGGTAATATTACCCTATATAACTAATATAGTATTATCTATAAACCTAAATCTAAAGATATTATTACTTACGTCCTAAAAGTATTCTAGTAGTTCTAATATAAAGAAGAGGAAGAGAATAGGCAAAAGGGGAGATCCCTAGAGGATCCTTATATTAGTTATTATTACTAGGCTTTAGTACTTAGCAAATATAATTTAGGTTATATAATTAGTAGTAAAGCTTACTACTATATTAATTAGTTACTAAGGGACTCCCTTTATCTCTAAGATATAAAGAAGTTTCTTTAAATTAACGTTATTATACGCTCCTTAAAGGTTAAGGCTAAGTACTAACACTATAGCTCTTACGTTTCTCTTTTATACTACCTTAATAGTACTCCTTAGGAGCTATACTACTATTAGCATTAATTACTCTACCCTAGCCCCTATCTAATTCTAGGGTAGTAAGTTATTATCTTCTATAAGTTAAGTAAGTCTATTAGCAATAATCTTTTTAACTAGCTTTGCTATAGCATTCTTAAGGGCAATTAGCTAATAGGCTAATAGTAGTAAGTAGTCTTTCTTGCCTAGCTTTTTTAGTGCTAGTATATAGGATTGCTTTAAGTATTTTAAGATTATACTACTTATTAGCATTTTGCTAATTATAAGTGCTAGTCTTTTACTAAATTCTATTAGTTTTAGATTATTACTCTCCTTTTTAGGCTACGCCTTAAGCTTAAGAGCCTTTAGGACCTTATTTAGTATATTAATAGGTCCTATTACCTTATAATTTAGGAGGCTACTAATTACGTAATCTATCTCTTTTACTATTACTTTATAATCTATCTCTAGTTTTAGGGATAGAATAGCGTCCTCTATATTACTTAGGTCTACCGCCCTAGTTTAAGGAAAGAACTTTATAGATAGCATATCTACCTTACCTTAGTTATTATAGGTATAGTTATTACTAGTTATTTATCTAAGTGCTAGTAGGTATAAGTCTTCCTTTAGTTTACTAGCTTTAGCTCTTATCTATTTACTTATTCTTTATAAGCCTTAGTTCTTATAGTACTTATAATTCTTTATAATCTCTTCTATAAAGGTTCACTAGGATATTACTTTATCTTAATATAGAGATTTCCTTAGCTAAGCTATAACTAATTTATATACGTATTTATCCTAGTCGTTCCCTATCTAGAAGTATCTTCTCTTTACGTAGCGCTTTCCTTATATTAGTAGGGTAGTTATAAGCAACTACCTATATAAAGCTTACTTTAAGAGTTTTACTTTTAGGTAGTAAATCTCTAGTACTTTTATTATTACCCTATATAGGGCCTCTATTAGTATATCTTTAGTATCCTATAAGCTATTATTTACGTATTTAATAAATTATTCTATATCTAGTTTTTATATATTATACTATACTTTTAATACGTACTTTTCTTATCCTAGGGTAAGCTAGATTAGTACTAAGACATAATCTTCTATTAGTACCTAGGTATTAACTAGGCTATAAAACTTTAGTCTTTCTTAAAGGAATTAAAATATAAATATAAAGTTAATTACTATCTCTACTATTCTTACTCTCCTTTCCTTATATGACCTATAGGTTAGTTCTTCTTTTAGTATACCTAGGTAGAGTCTCTACTAAATTATATCGTAAAGTAAGGTATTTGCTTAGGGTTTAGTAGCTAATACTACGCCTTCTTATTAATAATAGTAATAATTAAAGTCTTCTACTAATAGGATCTCTCCTTCTACCTTATTAATTACCTTTATTAGTATTAGGCATTTAGTAATATAGTTATAGTTACTTACTACTAAGCCTTTACTATATATATTAACGATTATTAGTATTATATACCTATACTAAAGGTATAGTATTAAGACAAATTAGTTATAATATCTTACTTACTAGTTCTCTATATTAAGCGCCTTACTTATTATAAAGCACACTCTTAATTAATTATCTTAGTTATATACTAAAGCATAGCTAAAGGGGTAGTATATCCCTCCTAGCTTTATAATTCCTCTAAGGTCTTAGACTACTATAATTAGTTACTTAGTATTATCTAGTAAATTAAAGAATAGCCTTACTTTCCTCCTATTTAACTTCCTATAGTTATATTATATAATATTAATACTATTTATCTAAGTCTATTATTTAGATTCTACTTATTTTATTACTAGAGGTTAACCTAGGGTTATTTATGGCCTATCCTACTTTCTTATAGTTATTCTCTTATTAGTCTTCTAAGGTGCTATCTCTTATAGTTTATAAGCTATTATTACCTCTATTAAAGTTAAATATGCTTATAATTAATCTCTAAGTACTCTAGACTAGATTATTATGTACCTTATCCTTTGCTTCTTATAACGCTAATAGTCTTCTAGGGTTCTTAATTTCTACTTTTCTTTTCTTTATACTATTTACTATAGTATATTTATTATTATCTATAAGCTAGATTAGTATAATTTAAGTAAGCATTATAGCTTTTATCTATTTTATATATCTTTTATTCGCTATTTAGAATTCTTTTATACTTTTAAAGTAAGTTTAGTATACTTTATATATATTCTTCTACTATATATAGTATCCTTAGCCTTACTCTTTCTCTCTTCTTCTTCTTTTCTTATTATCTTTATAGTTAGAGTACTAGACTAGGCTTATCTTAGTATAGTCCCTAGTGTTATAATTACTTATATATTTGCTATAGTTTAGTTTATACTAAGTATAAGCTATTTGCGTATAGCCTTAGACTTAGTAGTAGAAGTACTATTTAGTAGTATATTTTAGATTATATAATTTAATAAAAAGCTCCTTTACCCTAATAACGAACTTCTTCTAAATAACTTTATCTCTTATTACTATTATTAGATAGTATAATACGAGTAATCCCTTAATACGTACCTTTCTATACTTTTTTAGTTCTTTTTTTACCTATTTATACTCTACGCCTTTATAGAGCTATTAAACTACTCCTATCTCTAAGCGTTTAAATCTTATCTTATTTTTATTAACTAGTTCTTTAATTAGTTTACTATTATCTATATTCTTACTATAGGCTACGTCTAGTTTAAGTAAAGCCCTTAGGATCTCTACTAGATAGTTTTATCATAAGATCTAAACCTTATCTAAGCCTACTTAGCGTAGCCTATTTTAAATATAGTCCTTATCTAATTATATATTAATTATAACGTTAATATTCTTACTAGGCAATAGCCTAATAGCTATTACTTATAAGATAGTTTCTTTAATCTTTTTAAATAGCTTTACCCTATCTTGCTTATCTTCTTCTAATATATTTTTAATTACTTTTATAATATTAATTTAGACTATTAGGCTTATAAAGAAGGCCCTTTAGTTAAGGATTAGTAGGTTAAGTCCTTTTATAACCTTTACCTAGGAGTTAGGAGTTATTTTAATCTTAGTAATCTACTTTACGATTATATTAAGTTTTTAGTTAAGATACGCCTTAAGACACGTTAGCAAAAGGGCCCTATTCATAGTTAGAGCTAGGTAGAATACTAGTTATTTAATATAGTCTTATACTATAACGAAAGACGCGTAGTATTATATAAAATTAGCCATTAGCTAGTTAAGGAATAGTCATATTAGATCCTCCTCTTTAGATATAAGTCCTTTTAATAGTACTTTAATTCCTCTCTATACTCCTATAAGTAGTAGTTTTAGGTCATCTTTTCATTTCTACATTGCCTCATTTTTAATATAGGCAGCCTCCGTAGTAATAATAGCTATCTACTATGAATCTTTATCTATCTCTATAGCGCTAGCCATTACTTACGTCTAGTTAAAAGTTATATTATTATAATAGTCTTAATAAGACGAATCTAATAATAATAGTTTTATAGAATAATTCTAAGAAATTAATCTTTTAGTGCGATAATGCTTCATATTACTAGAATAATAAAATAGAATAAATTAGGTATATTAAAATAGGAAAGCTTCTAGCTAAGATTATTCTTTCTAACGTTTACTTTCTCTTTAAAAATAATCCTTACTATACTTTCTCTATAATATTATTACTTCCTTATACTTCTATAGCTTCTATATCTAAATAGTACTAATAAATAGATTATATTAGTAAAGCTATAGTATCTTATATAGAATACGTTACTAAAGATATAAAAATTATTCTAAACGTTATCTTTTCTAGAGATGCTAAAGATAATAACTATTTTTATAAAATTTATATTAAAATAAAGTAAAAGAAATAAATCTCTTATTAACTAATAAATTTAGGCTTAAAGCCCTTTAAGAAACTTTATATTAATTTAATTTAGATTAAGAAAGGCTATAACGATAATTATTAGATTATCTATACTTACTATACTATTATAAAGTTTTATCTACTAGAAATACTTCCTTAAAAAATATAAGAGAACTATATTTAATTCTTATACTACGTGCTTACTATTATTAAGAATATAAGTTATAAAGTAGGTAATATTAAATATAAGGTCCTTTAAATCTATAGGGATTATAAGGCTATAATAGGTAAAAAGTAGGATAATAAGATCTAGCTAAATAGTATTATTAAAGAACTATTCGTACCTTATATTACTTTATAAAATAGTCTTATAGAAGTATTAGGATAAATCCTAATATTTATTATAAAAGTACTAAAATAATATAGTAGCCTTCTAGATATATTATAGCCTAAACTTACTTACTTAGTAGTTTATTTATTTAATAGGATCCTAAAGAAGTAGCTAAACTAGAGAATATCCTTTAAAATAGTATTTAAATAAGTACTAGATCTCTTATTAGTCTAAATTATTAGCTTAAAAGCCTATATTTATAATCTTAATATTCTAAAGCTTAAGAAGCTTTAATCTTACTTAATTAAAGGCTAGCTAATAAGTTATACTAGAAGTAATATCTTTAGGGTCTAGATTCCTTTAAATAACTATATTATTAAAGTATAAGATATTATAATTAATAAAACTATTAAATTTAACGCTACTACGCTTACTATAATTAATAATTAATCTACTAATATATCCCTAAATATACTACTCTCTTATCTTAAAATAGACGTTAGTAGTAGTATATTTAACCTATAAGAAGCTAAATAATAGCTTAATTAAAATTAGGAAGTATAGGATACTTAATAGTAAGAATAAGATAGCTATTAGACTTCTAAAAATAATTCTAATTAATTTATATTTAATAACTAGCTAATAATGCCTAATCCTACACTATTACTATTATTTTAGCCTTCTTTATAATATCTAATACCTTCTATAAGTCTATTACCTACTTAAGAATATACTAAATTAAGAGAGAATACTCTAAAAAATTCTACTCTTATAATTCTACTAGTACTACTATTAGCTACCTTAATAGCTTATATAAAATAATAGTATATTACTAAGTATAAATAAGAGATCTAAGCCTCTTAAAATATCTCTATACGCGTTATAAGAAGTAGTTATATTCTTAAGGACTATTAATCTAGCACTCTATAAACCTTACTCCCTTACCTTATTATATTATATATTCTTTATAGCTTTAGTTTAATATTACTATAAAAAAGATATATTAGAATTACTAAAAATATAGTCTAAAATAATAAAATGCCCTAATTAAGACTAGTATCTTTTAGCTACTAGAATTAAGATTAAAATACTTTAAGAATAAGGTATATTTAAAGAGGTCTATACTTCTTAAACTAATAAGCCTATTCTACCTTTAAAGTAGGTATTCTTAAAGAAATATAATTTAAATAGCTTTTTTCTTAAATATAAGGCTAGAATCTATATAAGAGAAGATCTATAGTACTAAAATTTAGAACTAGAGATTTATACTACTATTAGAGCTTACTATATATTATATATAATTCTTATACTAATAGCTATATTTAATCTAGATCTTTACTAATTTAATACTATAAATATCTTCCTAAATACTATTCTAGATAAAATAGTTTTAGTTTAATACTCTAAAGGCTTTAATATCCTTAAAAAGGTCTTACTACTTTACTATACTCTTTATAGACTATTAAGATCTTTATTATTATAATATTAAAATATAAGAGCTATCCTCTATATAATAAAGTTTAAGCCTATTCTAAAAGACTTTTGCCTCTTTAAATACATTTAGTATTTTATTTTCCTCTTTTATTATATTAATAACTTTCTCCTTCTTTTATTAAAAGTATATTAAGTAAAAATAAATAAGATAAAATATAAATTTAGTATATACTACGCTATAAAGGATTTAGGTATTTTAAAAAGCTTCCTTAATATTTAAATACTTTAAGATTAAGCTAATTAAAAGCTCTAGATTTTATAAGACTAGTATATTAATAAAATTAGTACTAAATTCTAACTTAATATTATAAAGAAGACTAAATATATTATTTCTATCTTAAATTTTATTAAACTTATTCTAAATAAAGAATAAGTATCTAAAGATTAGATCTATACTTTCTAAATACGTTATAGCTCTATAATCTACCCTATAATAGTATATAAGCTAGATATCTATTATATAGCTTCTTATTTAAGCTATTTTAATTAGAATCCTTTTAAGCTTTACTACTATAAAATTAAGAGAACTATTCTATATCTTTAAGTAATAAAATACCTTATGTTTAAATATTATAAAACTATTAAAGTATCTACTACTAGTAAAAAAGTATTTCTTATAGCCTATAATACTATATTTATAGATAATTAGAAGACTTAAAGATTAACCTAAGGCTTCTTATTTAACTTATTTAGAAAACCTATTAGCTAGTAATCTTTATACTAAAAGATAGTCTTAATATCTATAATAGAAGTAAAACTTCTATCTTTCTTAAATACTTTAAAAGAGCTAATTTTAATCTAACGCTTCTTCTTATAGCTTAAGTTTAATCCTAATATTAAAATACTAATATTAAATAATAATACCTAAATAGTAGGTATTATAATAAAGTAGGCTTAGCTTTTATTTTTTAAATTAAAGTATATTAATATATATTAGTTCTAGCTTTATTAAGAAGTTATAAAGAACTATATCTCTATTAAATAGGTTCTTATAGGTAAGATATTAGTAAATAGTTTAATAAAAGCTCTCTCTCTATAAGAATATAAGAAGTTTAAAAAAATACTAAATTTAATAAATATAAAGTACTTAGTACTAGCTTAGGAAGATTCTTCTTAGAATACTATAAATACTTTTATTACTACTATAAATTACTAAATCTTCTATATTTTTATATAAGCTAGATTTCTTATACTAAGGCTACTTAATAGTACTCTTTATTTTTTATTTTAACTAGTTTTAATATTTTAATAGCTTAGTTTTAGAAAACTTAAAAATTAATATTCTTTTATACTTAATATTAAGTATATCTTAAAATTTATAGGTTAGAAACTTAGAAGGTATAATAAAAAGTTTATTCTAAACCTTAGATTTATACTAGTTTTAATCTAGGATTAAGAAGTAGAAATACTAAAATTTAACCTTTATTAGCTATTATATCTTTTTGCCTTTTCTACTCCTTTTTATATATTACTTTTACCTTTATTATAGCTTAAATTCTAGGCTCTAAGAAGACACGTTTTATATCTTTAATAGGGTATAAATACTATAGTTATTATAGTAGTTAGTTAATTAGATTCTTTAATGTTCTCTTTACTAATTCTGCATTCCCTAAGCTGCACGGACCGTATTCCGTTACATCGTAAGGCTGAAGTCATTATACCATAAGGCTGACACATTTCTGCTCTTCATCATACATTGAAGCTTGGGTACTTTAATGCTCTAGAAAATGCTTTGCACTTTGCAAATCCAGGGTGTGTATTCTCATGCTTTATTATCTACCCAAGTACAGGGAGAAGCTAAATGTCCACCATTTTGGCCCATCTTCAGCCATGAAAATTAGGCCTAGAGGGTAAACTTTTAAGAAAGCGTGCCAGAGAAACAGATATAGCTAGTCTAACAACCGATGAGAGATAAGTGGTGTTCTTTGACCTGTCAGATTCCATGCATCTGTTTGTGTACTTTCAAAAGTAGATTATATTAACAGACCCTAAAGTAAAGCCCGCAAAGATAAGTATTATGAACTTCGCCGACCACTCGACACTAGCTTTACCCCATACTTCAGATATAGTGCCCCTCTCGCCTATGTCTCCTGACTTAGCAAGAAATGAATCTCGCTACAGCAAAACTGATATTGATTCCGGGTTTGAGACCATCAGCAAAATCAATCTGATGTGTCTTCGCCGAACATGTATTCGTCGACTCGCCGATTATTTAAAACTTGCTCACAGTGTCGCCTGATGCGAATAGTGAAGCTGGAAGATTTCCAAATACTGCATATCGACTTGGTTCTAGGCACAATATATATAAGGGCAGCGTCCGATCATGCAATTGTTCTAGTGCAAGTCGCAAATACCTAGTGCTTTCCATAAAAATTCGTTCTTGTGGAAGTTGTTCTTCATCTCTCATCAAGATGCTGACACCATCTCATACCCATTGGTCGCTAGCTTTGCTGCTCGCTTTTACATCACTTGCTCAAGGCGAAACCTCTGCGCCTCGATCGCGCAGAAGTCCAGTTTATAAGAACGCTTTTCAACAACCACTACCGATCCCAGCAATCAAGGAACCTCTAGCTACCTATACCCACCCTGACACTGGAGTACCGATCGACTTTTACCAACTTGAGGTCAAGGATTTTGAAAAGCAGTTTTATCCAGAATTAAAGAAAGCGAAAGTTAAAGGCTATGATGGGACTTTCCCAGGACCTACATTTCGCGTGGAAAAGGGTCGAGAGACTGTTGTGAGACTTGTAAATAGAGCCAGCAACACTTCCAATTTGCATCTTCATGGCTCTTACAGTCGATCACCATGGGACGGCTGGGCAGATGATGTTGTGAAGTCAGGAGAGTATAAAGATCACTATTATCCAAATTCCGTCAATGGGCGTACTATCTGGTATCATGTAAGCTTCAACACACTATAATTCTTCAGACTCGAGGGGCTAACATGTTTAGGATCACTCTAACCATTTCGACGCAGTAAACGTCTACAGTGGCCTTTTCGGCATGTATCAAATCATAGACTCAAAACTCGACGAAAAAATCGGCATACCAAGCGGTCCAAAATACGACATTCCACTAATTCTATCATCCCACTACTTCACTGCCGACGGCGATTTGACAGACGAGTCGAAAGAAAAGTCAAGCATCTACGGAGATACCTGGCTAGCCAATGGTCAGATCCAACCTTTCCTCCAAGTTGAGCCACGAAAATATCGCTTCCACGTACTCAACGGCGCAGTGTCTAGAACACTCAACTTCACCATCGAAGACGCAAACCAGGCCATTTCATTCTCAGTCATCGGTAGCGACAGTGGCATCATGGCATCACCAGCTAGCACCAAATCTCTTGTAGCAACCATGGCAGAGCGCTGGGAAATTGTCGTTGACTTTGCGCCATATGCTGGGAAAAGCTTGACGATGCGAGCGACCAATATGTGGTCAGATATGGAGTTCGCGGACAGTGATAAGATTATGCAATTCCGCGTCGGTGGCGCTCCTGGACCGGCTAGCAGATACGTGGATCAAAAGTCGGCGCTTCCAGAACGATTTGCTGGTGTTGATGCACAATTTCCCGTTGATAGGATCTCGGCGACGAGAGACTTTAAAATGGTGAGCCATATGGATCTTATGTGGGGCATCAACTCGTACCACATGGACGATCCAATGAAGAGAGTGCTGATGAGGCCTCCACTTGGGACAATCGAGAAGCTGATCTTCAGAAGTTCGGGAATGGGAATGGGTGGCATGGGAAATAGTGCAAGCGGGAGCTCAGGTGGCATGATGGGTGGTCATGGGACGTCTGATAGCAAGAGCGAGCCTACAACTTCGCCCAGCATGAGCGGACACGGAAGCTCTACAGGCATGGCAAATCATGGTACTTCCAGCGGTACGATGAATCAAGGAAGTGGAGACAAGGCTGCTCCTGCGTCACAATCCGGCAGCCATGCAAGTCATCACGGCGGCTCTGGAGGAAACATGGGAGGCATGATGAATGGTATGAAGAGGTCGCTCGTTCCAAGTGCCAAGTTCCAGAAAAGGCAAATGGAAGGGATGGGAGGAATGTCATCTGGTACTGGTTCAACCTCGTATTGGACACACAGTATTCACCTACATCTTGTGGTAAGTTTCCAGCTCTTCTACCGTTGACCATAGCTAACGAAATCAGGATATGAAAATCGTCTCTCGTCGCAAGGAAGACCCCACCAAACTGGATGGCCGAGATTATCTGGAGAGCTACGAAAAGAACGCAGTAAAAGATATCATATTGCTTGGAAGCAACGAGGTAGTTGAAGTGCTGGCAAAGTATCAACCATATCCAGGGGTCTACATGTGGCATTGCCATAATGCAGTCCACGAAGACAACGGAATGATGGCAGTTATGAACGTCACGAGGCTGAAAGACTTTGGCTATACTGAACTCGATTCTCAGCTGGAAGATCCCATGGATCAGCGATTTCGAGCCCAAAAGTACACTGGCACTGATATCGAGGATGTCAAAACCAAGATCCTCCCTGGCTTTGCGAAATTGAAAGCATATCCGGATCCACATAAGCTTGAGGAGTTTGAAAACAAGTACTGGTCATCTAAATCACTGCCATCGGCAGAGGAGAGTGGTGAGAACGTTGTTCCAAACACGGATCCGGACAAACAAGCGATGCATAATTCTCATCATGGGACAGCCACAAGTACTGGGACGAGTCCCCAAAGCACTACGGCTCCTGGCGCACATGGAAATCACCATGGGAGCTAGGCAAACGACTCGTATATCAGTGAAGAGTCTATGAAGAAATGTGTATAGAGTTCTAAGAAATGCAATCCATGTGTTGAAGCGTAATCGATTGAACATAATAAGTCCCAATGTATGATTTTTGAAAAGATAATCAGACAAATTGAGCAGTTCTAGAATCGATCACCAGACGGGAGAAACAAATTGTAATATAAATTTAGTGCGACTGATTAAGTTTGGGGATACTGTACTGTGAAGACAACATAGAGATGCAGCCCTCGCGTAAGTGGTATACCATTATACCACCAAGACACTAATTATCCAATCAGCATCCAGCATCCCACTTCACCAAAAACACCAATATTAGAATGCCATCACAACTTTGCAATTACTCAACTAAATACAATATTTTTAGTATTATTTTAAATATTAAGATCCCCCTTAAACCCCTATATACTTATTTAGCTATCTAGTATATAATTTATAACTACATCTATTGCCACCTAAGTTAATTCCTTCTTTATCATAGTATCTTTAATTACGAGCTTATTTACTACTTTACTAACTTTACTAAGTTTTCCTCTATTAAATTAGATTACTAATGCTTAAAAAGTAGCTTATTTAATACATCTTCTTCTAGATAATCTATATTATACTAACAACAAGGTTTAAATAGTAAACTACTAATATAATAGGCCCTTAGCTATACTATAAGTTAATTAAGCTTCTTCCTATTTATATAGCTAAAAATAAGCATATTTATATAAATATATAATAGTTATATACGATAAGGATTCTAGACCTAATTTAGCATTAAAAAGGCTCTCTCTAACGATACTAAGTTAGCTATAGTTTCAAATAGCCTAATAGCAACGTTAGCAAGTCTAGGAACTGCTATTTAAAGACATTCTTAGAAGTAAAGCAATAATTAATAAGTCTAAGCTTCTCCTTTATCCTAAGAGGTTAAAAATACACCTTCTTATCTTCTAAAGGCTTTAAATTTAAGGGATATCTTAAAAATCTTTTTTTTAGCTTTTACTCTATTAATTTCGCTAGTAAAAGCTCAAGCTTCAAATCATCTATAGATAGCTTTAATTATAATATTATATCGCGTTATTAAGAGAGATTAATTACGTTTAATAGTAGTAGGATTAAGGGCGTAGGCTAGTTAGTTATTAATAGTAATTTATATATTTTATTATTTATTAAGAAGACGAAGAAGATCTTACTAAATATTATAAATTCCCTTAATTTTAGGATATTCTTTAGTAATATTTAACTAGTAAGATCTAATTCTAAACTAGCCCTTTATTGCCCTTCTTAAATAATATTTTAATCCCTCTAAGTCCTTTTAAGTAATATAAATAGGCTCTAAGATATAGTAAAGAAATTTAACATCTCACTAGAACTTAGCGTCTTTTAAAGTATTAAAAACAGGCTTATTTTTAGCTTAAGCTATATAGGTATCTTTAAGAACCTAAATAAAGTAAGTAAAAGCTTTAAAGGCTAATTTACTTCTCTTTACTAATTATATAACCCTAAATTATAATCCCTAGCAAGTAATTACTAATAAACTTAGGCCATAGGTCTTCCAAAGCTTATTAAGCTAAAACTTACAAAATTATTTAAAGTATAACGGCCTTATTTTAAACTAAATAGCTACTTTAGTAATCCATAATAGAATAGCTTTTAGTAGTCTAATTTTATCTAGAATATTACCTATTAGTAGCTAAAAACTATAGGAATTATAGAGAATTATTACGTACTTTTTAAATACTTATTAAGAGTATTTATTAAGAATATTTATAATAGCACGTATAGTAGGACAAATATTAGAGATAATTAAGTTTACGCACGTTAGATCTCTCTCCATTTATTAATTAAGAGCTTTTAGAAAATATAAAGCTAAATTTAAAGATGTTATATATTCTTTACTTAAATTAATATTTTTAAGAAAGAAGGAACTAAATAATAGCATAATAATATAGAAATTAGCTATCTAGCGACTTACTTTATCTATAGTTTTATTTAGAGAGAAGTTAAGAAGAGGTTAATTCCTAAATATGCTTTTTAGCTTTAGTAGATCTTTATTATAGAGCTCTTAGATAAAAGCTAGTATTTATCTTCTTTATAAAGGTAAATAAGTAGAAATACCTATTAAATTTATAGATTTAATTTTATACGCGTAGGTTATTAAATATAATATTTTATCGTACGTATTAAGTAGTAAAGCTTCTTAAATTACTCTCTTTATATATTATCAATCCTATCTAATTTATTACTAAATACGTAAAATTGCTATAGAAGATTAACTAATAATAAGAGCTATAATAGAAATAGTTGGAATCCATCTCTCTTTATAAGAATGTTCTTCTTATTATTTAAGATGTTTTTAAAGAGAATAAGTACAATAACAGCATTATTATTACTTCTTTACAGTAGGATTAGGATTAGGTAATAATACTTAGTATTATAGTATATATACTCATTTATTTTAAGTTTAATTTACTCATCTTAGAGCTATTTTGGCTAAAAGATTACAATATTTTTAGAGGTAGATTAGAGTTATAAATATTACTTAAATTATATTAAATCTAATACTACTATATAGAGCTAAATAAGAAGAATACGTAGCTATTAAAATCTTTATTATTTAGAAGCTAAATATTAAAGTAATTGTCTAGTAAAGTTAAGCATATTCTTAGTTAGTAAAAAGATATAAGATATTATAAGAAAATCTAATTTAAAGGTACACTAATTCCTATTTAGTAGTTAAGTTTCTTATACAAATACATATCCTCTTATTATACTAATTATATACTATATACCACTACGGATTAGTATACTATAAATAACGGCGGTATACGACGGATCTTGGTATACCGCGTAAGTAAGAAATACTGCATCACTAAGACAACAACTTTACACAGCCACAATATGTGTTCAGAGGGCAACCGTGAGTGGTCGAGGTTCCTCGAAGTCAATACACTACGCCGCATTTAAACATACATCCCTTTCTCTCTCTTCAACAATCTTCTCTCACCACATTATCGCCTCTTTTGCCTCTCCATCTTCGATCAACAGTTGCACGCATACATCGTCTGTATCACCAACCGCGAACATGGGCTACGAGGAGTTCTCCGTCTCCATGACCAACCGGTCTCTCCGCACCGTCAAAGCAGTCCGTACCCATTTCTCCAGACCTGCTTCGACAATAAACTAACCTCTCCTAGGAACTCGAATTCCTCGCCGATAACGATGTGATCTCCCGCTCCCAACTCTCTACCATGCTCTCCCAACTCCCTACCGAAACTACCATCCACGCCGGCAGCGCGCCTACCAACAACATTGCCCTACCTGTCCGCTCCAACGGACTCGCCGCCAACCATAACAACAATAGCTACAACGAAAAAGTGGACACCTACCAGCAGCAGCAACCCGCATACAACGCGCCTCCAGCGTATAACCCCACACCGTCTCCTGCACCACCACCGCCCGCCCCCGCTGTGCTCTGCCGCGCAGTCGCGCTCTACAACTACCCCGGCACCGACGCCGGCGACCTGCCACTAGATGTAAATGACCACGTGAGCGTGCTCGAGTACACAAATCAGGAGTGGTGGAAGGGCAAGAGCGAGCGCACTGGACAAGTTGGTATTTTCCCGCGCAGCTATGTAAGGCTAGATGAGGCGAACAAGGGGCCGGCGCCAAGTACTTATGGTAATGCGCCGATGGATGTGGCGCAAGGAGCGCAGCCAGTGGCAGAGACAGGAGAGAAGAAGAATGGGTTCGCGAAGAAGGCGGGTGGGAAGTTGGGTAATGCGGCATTGTTTGGCGCTGGAGGTAAGTCAATTCGCATCGTGTTATACAAGGGAAATGCTAATGGCTGGATAGCGACGATTGGAAGCAATATTGTCAACTCAATCTTCTAGGTTGCTACACTACGATGGGGATTGGGTCTGGTGATGGTGGGAGAGTGTTGATCAATTTGAAATGGGGTAGCATTGGATGTTCTTCGAGAACAGGAGGCCTATGCTACGACTTGGAGGGTAGTATGGGCTACGAGACTATGCAGTGTTGTAAATCAGCGATGAACAATAATAGGTTGTATAAGCGGTCTGTACCGCATTACGGAGTAATGGTATCAATGAAGCTTTTCGTCTTGAAGATCGATATTTTGTGAACACATTCCACCTTTCGTATTCAGATAGCCGGAAGTTTTCTTATCACGATATACCTATTTTAAACGCACAACTCTTTGGCTAATTATAGCCAAGAATAAAGGCCAACACTGTTCTAATAATTGATTGAGGGTGGTTGTCGAGGCCCATTGAGTGTCACAAGCTATGCCAGAAAATACCCACCTCCAAAAATTATATTCCCCAACATGAACTTCCACATCCAACGATCGCCACAACACATTCCATCACAACCAGCTCAGAGCATGGCGATCACTATCCTCCCTCCAGCTCCAGCGGAGATCGTCGAATCTCGTACTACCCAACATGACTCCGATTTCGATCTTGATTCCGATAGCGATGTCGATATGGACGCCCCCACTAAACGCACTCAACAACGACATCTCGTAACACCAGGCGAACTCGTCACCAACGACCCCCAATGGATGCGGTAAGCACACAATTCTCTCTCGTGATGAAATCCATCAGCTTGACTAACTTTAGACAGTGGTCATGGCACCTACAATCCATCCTCCTCCAGCAGCATCCGCAGCGCAGTCTTCGGCACCATCCTCAAAACCAACAAACTCCTCTCCATCATCCCCATTCGCGCGCGCTATACCCCTGAGATTGGCGACCTAGTAGTCGGCCGCATCGCCGAAGTGCAAAACCGGCGCTGGCGCGTGGACGTTGCTGCACCACTCATGGCGCAATTACCGCTCGCTGCCATCAACTTGCCTGGAGGTATCTTGCGTCGCCGAACTGCTGTTGATGAACTGAACATTCGCACCTTCTTCACGGAAGGCGACTTGCTTGTGGCGGAAGTGCAGAATATTCACCAAGATGGTAGCGCGTCACTACATACGCGCAGTTTGAAGTACGGCAAGCTACGCAACGGCTACTTTATGGCTGTCAGTGGAGCAGGCGGCCAAGGCACGCGTAGAGGCGGCATTGCGCGGAGCAGACGGCAGGTGTTTACAGTGCACACAAGCCGTGGGGGTGGTGAAGTTGATGTGATTCTAGGAGTCAATGGCTACGTGTGGATCTCCTCACATGTCGAGCAGAGCAAAGAGGTGGGATTGAATAAGCTGGAGGAGGTGGCGAGCACGGAGATGTATTCGTCGCAAAACGATGATATTTCAGTGGAAACAAGACGAGAGATTGCACGAGTCGCCGGGTGTATACGTGCGCTGATTGAGGCGGGCAAACGCGTGGACGAGGAGCTGATTGTTAAGGCCTACGATGCGAGTTTGGAGCTTGATGAGGAAGAAATGGGCATGGGCGGCGAATACTTGGGAGGCGATAAAGGTGCGCGACTGGTTGAGATTGCCATGAATGGATAGGGGAGCCGTGCTCTATTTCAGGCATGATATGGCCGCTTGTCAGGTCGGTTTCAAAGGCTTCTAGAAGTTCTAGAAGGTGAAGAATGGCGTGATAAAAGCGTGGTGCTCGAAAAGCATGGTGGTCTGACAACATTGCCAATATCACAAGCTTTTGACGCCGTAAACGACCGTCGGATATTCGTTCGCGATGATTTTTGGATCGCCAACCCCATCTACATCTCGGAGTCAACTCCTGGACTCTCTCCATAGATCGCGATGATCGAAGATCAATTGATCGACATAGGATATGCTATCAATTGAGCCGTGATCTTCATGATGGGACGACCGCAAGGCCGCTCGTGTTCCTATAGCATTCCAATTTTTCAGCATTCCCTCCAAGGACTCGGTCAACTATCTATCCCTTGCAGCCCCTACTGGTGCTTGTTCCCTGTCTACCATGCTATCTTCAGCTGAAACTAGCTTACGGCAGGACCCGCAAACTCGCTTCCAACGGATTTCAACGGCTGTGGTGCTACGAATTAGGCCAGTCGCTGCCTATTCAAGCAATTGTGTCAAAGCCAAGCCCGGATACATGCAAAGCCGTAGACACTCAGACGTCATGGCTCCAGAACTTCGGGAGTCTTTGTTGACAACGCATATTGGCATTCAGCTCGGTGGTACTTTGAGCGCCTGACAAGCGTTTTTCTTGCCGGCGAATGAGTGGATCGATGATCGGAATAGCATTTTTATGTAGGAAGGGTTGGGAGAAAGGTATATCACTTCGCTGATCAGCTTTCCTCTCTCTTGGTAACACCTCTCAAACGTAGACACACCACCAGTTTCATACAATAGGTAGTATTGAGAAAAGAAGAACCTATCAATCCATCATTTCTGTTCATATCTCTTACTATACACGCACATCTGTTCGTCATCATGCTTCAACAACCCAGACTATCAACACTCCTTCTCTTTCCACTCTCTGTCTTCGGCATCCCAGCCTTCCGAAAAGATGTACGTCGAGGGACCACGTGTCTAGCAACTGCAACAAGCCTATGTATTGAATACACGACATGTAGTCAATCATACGGCGGGTATGCTTTCCCCCTCCTTCCTCTCTTTTCACATACTTACTGACGATTGCAACAGTTGCTACAACCTCTGCTCCCCATCAGCCTTCACTCCCCCATCCTGTCCTCCCGCCAGCACAACATACCCACCGTCCCAAGTCGTCACAGTCGTACACGTAACATCAAATGCCAGCTACGTCAGCTCGTTCACCGCACGCTTCACACCAGCAGCCACAGCACAGCAGACCGCGTTAACTGCACTGGCGACCGAGACCTCTGTGGCAGCAGTCGTAGGCCAGGCGAAAGTGGTGCAGCAGCCAGCAGCGACAGCTGCCACAGTCGTAGCGGCAGCACAAGCAACAGTAGCAGACACAGTAGATACAGCAACATCAGCAGTCGCAGCGGTAGAAGACACAGTAGCAGCAGCGGGTAGTGGTCTGATATGCAACTCATGTGCAGACTACATGTACTGGGACTGCCCTGATGGAGTTCCCAGACGCTATGGCGGGTAAGCTCGTACGAATCAGCGATATACGTACAAGTCACTAACAGTATCAGATGCTGGAAAGGCTGCAAAAACCCACTGTTACTATTTCTACCACCCACAGATTGTCCACCCGTCGACGATAGTGGTGAGAAGTAAGACCTTCACATGAAGTAAGATAAATGATTTTTATGCTTTTACTGCGTTGGGAAGCGATGGGCGTTCACAATTGGAATATGGCATGTCTGATTATCAGATCAGACACTAAGCGTTTTTAGTTTAAGGATACCCGCCATTTGGTCTGCTTTTAGCACTGGACGCTGTTGATTCACGAGTTTTACGATTGTGGAATGAACGGGTCTCTATATTGGACGTAGTTTAATGAATCGTATCGAACTATGGTAAAGCCTGTTTTGGCAATTAGCTTGTGACTCTAACGATCAATCGCGATTTGCAGGGTTGGATGTGAAATCATTAAAAAATTAGAGTGTTGTTGTTGTTGTTTTTAATCCGCATGAGGAATCAGAGTTAAAAATGGATAATCATTGGAGGTGGTATGGGATGGATAGGGAGAAAAACGTACCATGCTTTGAAATGTTGTGGTTCATGATACAACATTCACCCACAGCGCCAGACCCACAATTCGAAACGTTTCTTTTTCATTCATTCATTCACAAGACCTTATAAGCCTACTTCCACTTAACCGAACAAGTCAAGACCCATGTCATCGTCAGACTCCTCCTCGGGCTCCTCCTCCTTGGCAGCAGCCGCAGGAGCAGCTGCTGAGCCACCGGAAGCGGCAGCGCCAGCAGCAGGAGCAGAGCCAGCATACTTGTCGGGGTTCTTGATGCGATCCTTGAGCTCTTCAATGCCCTCCCATTCAATATCAGTCTCAACGGCAACAGAAAGAACCTTCTTGTAGGCGTTTACGACGGAATGCATGACAGATGGAAGAGTTGGGTATCCAGTAGCCAAGGAGATGGTGGCAATGGTGGTAATGGCGGTGGAGAAAGCTTTGAGCAATTGCGACTCTTCAATATCGAGAACTGATGACTCAAAGGTTTGGCCGTCGTCATAAATCTGAGTGATTCCCATACCGTAGGTGAAGGGAGAGATGTTGAGCATGTTCAAGAGGGTGGCTTCGGAAGCACCGACTTTGGTGTTGGCCTCAACAAGCTTGAGATCAGAGGTAATTTCGATAGTACCACGGGCAATCTTGGTAGGGACACCGAGAGCCTGGAAGAACGATGTCTTTCCTGGTTCCATACCAGTGTTTCCAGCAGGAACCCACACATCATCTGGAGCGAGAGCACCAGCACGAGCGGGAGCAGCGACACGGTTGGCGAGAATCTTGTCACGGGTGGCTTTGAGATCGCCGTTGGTGAACACGAATCCAACGTTACCCTTCACAAATGGCAAGAGACGGTCGGTGTCAGGGAGACTACCGTCAGCGATGAATCCCTTCAAGGCGCGACGAACCATGGTGTTTTTTCCCATGAGAACAACGCCTAAGAATCGATCAGTATGTGTAAAGATTGTTGATGGGTTTATGAACTCGTACCCTCGCCGCGAAGGGAAATGCGGATTTCGTGCATCTGCTGGGAGGAGACATTGTCGACGCCGACGATGAAGATGGACTTGTACTCCTCAAGGAGACCCTTGAGTTTCTATATGTAAAAAGTCAGTAATCAATTCCACAAGACTTGTAGATGAGCGACTTACGTCGAAGTAGGTAGCCTTGTTTCCCGATTTGCCCCCCATTTTCGTCTATCTTTACGATGAGATTAGGGATTTTTCAGGCGAAAGCGGATATAATTTTGAGGTCGATTTACTGAATCGATTTGTTGTTGTTGCGATCAAAGATTGGAGTTGGCAGTTTGGTGTGGGTCAATCATTTTTGCAGATGCGGATCATCGTTTGGCCGCGATGCCGCTAGCTAAAATGGCCCCATCAAATAGCTCCCAATGCAGCCCCTTGTTGCTGCCTTGACCGATCTTCAAAGCATCGAAGAGGCCGTTATGACTCCCGGAAATACAACAGTTGAAGCGACCGATACCCAAATGTCTCAATGAGAGCAGATTTTGCTCCAAGGCTCGTTTTACTTCTCCAGATGGCCCAAACATAGCTCCACGATTTCAATTGAACCCCTTATAAAGCTACCTTACTCAATGAGCATGCCGCAGGCATCAACATGTCTCTTACTCTCAAGCTTGGCTCCTTAGCTATTCGAACGCTTGCCAAACCTCTTGGTGTAAGTCCTGGCACCTAAATATCTACTCAAGAAGCTCCATCAGGCGCTAAAGTACTATCACAGAACTATATCAAACGAAATGCACGCGAGCATGAGCGATTCCGCAAGTTTTGCATCACCTTTGCGCAAGGCCTCCATCGTATTGACATGCGCCTGCGTCTCGGTCTACTCCAGGATCCGGCGGTCATCGAAAAGCAAATAGCGAGAGAACTTGCTGATGCCGAAGCTCGACTCAAAGCTGCTTCGGTGCCCACTGTCAAGACGGAAGCACAGACGAAGTGGACAGAGGAACGATTACAAAAGGAAAAGAAGAAGATCGAAGAGCATGCCCGCAGGCCGCCGCGTGTACGCCCACTCTCAGAGGCGAAAGCTATCGAGACTGGTGCCAACTTCATATCTGAAGGCTTCCTCTTCTGTGTAGGGATGAGCGTTATAGTGTTTGAGTACTGGAGATCAAGGAGAAAAGAAGGGAATAGAAGAGACGAAGTGCAAGAGAGATTGGATGAGCTGGCAGCTGATGAGGCCGAACTGAAAGAGCGCCTGGCCACGATGCAAGCCGTTCTAGCCTCGAAGGGAATTGCAATGCCATCCTCCAACCCAAGCAGCAAATTGCCGGCAATAGCTGCACCCACTGAGAAGAAAGTTGACCCACAGAAATCCTCAAAGCCTGAAGGCCATCAAGCTACGGAAATTGTCAGTGTCAAATCTGCTGGGAACGAGCCAAAAGCACCAGCACCCAAGACGAGAGAACAGGCGAAAAGTCCCAGTAACTAAAATCTCCCTTGCGCTCGAGTGTATCCACCTGTTTTGAAGGCAGGAGATATCGCTCTTCACACTGACATCGACACGGATCGTATTTTCTCTCTTTGCGGAGAATAGTTTACCGGAAGTCCTATTCTCTGGGTATATGGATCCTATTGGTATTTCCCGCTCTTCAAGCATACATCTCTGCACCTCGATTCTGGGCCCTGACGAACAATGCCACTCCGACACGAGGGCCGAAAAGCGAGCTCACACCATACAATGCCGACTCTGCTGGAGAATAGACTTACTAGAGCTTGATTGTTTATACCCTTCAATGTCTCCACTTTATGTACAACAATGATACCCCTGTTAAATTACATCAAGCAAAACATCTTCTTTTACGACCGTGAGCTCTTCAGTTCAGAGTTGCATGGATGCCACCAAACTCCCAAGAGTACTTTATTTTTGTCTCTCACCGTGTTCGATGCAGAAACCATGGACACCACAATGACGGTTTTGAGCGAAGGTTTTCATCACAAGGGTCTAGACAATGCCCTTGGCCAACGTTACTCAGCGTACTGACTCTTATACAATCCCTGAAGCAGATCCTAACACACCCTTATCTTGGTAGCTCAACTACCACCTACCCAGAAGAATGTATGTTCCAAGAAAGCCAAGTTCTAGTAAAGTTCTTCAATAACTAATTCTAGCTAGCTTCTTCAGCATGAGTAGAAATGCAAGGTACTTCGCAGAAGGGGGATCCACAAGCCTTCGCAGCAATGCTAGTCGGTTGTTACCTCCTCGGGAACACGACTCATGGTGAATCAGCCTGCTTTCGCCAACGTGTAATGTCTAAAGCTAAAGCACAAGATAGACAGAAATTGTTTGTCGGTTTGTAGAAGCTAGTGCTTAAAAGTCCCCATTATAGGCAGGAGGCGATTGAGAAGCTGATAGATAGGACTCACATTGCCCATCTACCTATCTCTGCTGGATGATCAAGATCAAGTCCAAACCAGGGGCCAAAAGTTGTATATACTGAGAATGTTGCGGTGTAACATTTTCTACCCGTTCCACCACACTTCTTCGTTCTAATATTCCTTTCTAGCACGCTGCTTCTTTCTATTTGTTCAAGCTCTCGTCATGCGATCAATTCTTCTTGCTCCTGCTATGGCAGTACTAGCAGTGGGTGCCGCACATGCGAAAGAAGCTTGCGGTGATTCTGGCATCTGGCAACCAGATGTTGACGTCAAATATCAAATGATCCTGACTGGTGTCGTGGACCCGACAGCAGACCTTCAACCTGACGATGCTGAAATCTACGACATTGACCTCTTCTATCACCCGAAATCAACAATCGACTGGCTTCACGATCAAGGGAAAAAGGTCGTTTGCTATTTCGACGCTGGCTCAGCAGAAGACTGGTAACATCCCCCCTTGATTTGATAAAGTGTTTACGACTAACCATCTTCTAGGCGTCCCGATTACCACAGATTCGAGGATGCCGACAAAGGACCCTGCTACGTTGGCTGGGCTGGTGAAAGATGGCTCAATGCCACCACAACCAATGTCTGGAGCATCATGCAAGACCGCATCGCTCTGGCTGCCGCCAAGGGTTGCGATGGTATTGATCCCGACAATGTCGAGTACTACGACGAAGGCAATTTCTTCAACCTAACCAGAGAAGACGCAATCGTCTACGTCAAGAAAATAGCCGCAGAAGCTCACTCATACGGCATGGCCATGGGGCTGAAGAATGCTGGAGATATCGTCCATGATGTCCTTAATGACATTGAGTTTGCTGTTAACGAAGAATGTGCTTCCGGACAAGGAGACGACTGCAAATACTATGAAGAGTTGATCGCGGCTGGAAAACCTGTGCTGCACATTGAGTATGTGTCGAACTACACCATGACTGATAATTCGGTGGTCATCAGCAGCACGGATAAGCCGGGCGAGTCCAGTGAAGCCCTGAAGGCCCAGTACTGCTTCAAGAATAATACGGGCTATGCGGACACTTTCAGCACTACTATCAAGGTTTTGTCCCTGAATGGATGGGTGTTGTATTGCGATGATACAGTTGCAACAACGGTCACGACATCTGATGGTGTCCATAAGGGGCTCATAGATTGTCCTAATGGCAACTAGAAGGTGCAGCTTCTTGGCAACTTTATAAATCGCCTAATTTTATCGTTGAAAATTTGAAATTCTGTTCATTGATTACGACACTGGTCCACCTTGATCTCTCTCCGCTGCCTCGATTGCCGTTTCAGTTCGTTCTCCCGCTCTTCGGTTCTGTTCATCTCTTTGAACGCTCCCTTCGTTCCTGAAGACGGCGATGTTCTTCTTATAAAGACTCCAGATAAGTAGTCGATGCAGTCGCTGTTCCGCTGCTCATTGGAGCTTCATGCCTTATTGACGAGAACACAAGGATCGACAAACGAGATCAAGCGCACCAACCGAACTGTTTTTGCGAACCCAGACACGACTTGGAAGCTGCAGAGACGAAGACAGGCGAAGTTAAAATTGGGAGATAGACAGATAATTGGTGCCCATCCTCACTTCAGTGTCTACTGTCACAGTTGATGACCAAATCGCATTAGCTTACAGCTTATTCGGCTTGTACACATTCGACTGCAAACGATGTGTTTGATGATAAGACTTCGCAAATGCTGTGGATCTTAATCATTCATTGAGGCTTCCTCTGTTCTTAGCTACCTCAAAGGATCGTCTAAACGAGTGGTGAGAAAATATCCTCGCTTTCCATGTCTATTTCTCGTGGGAATGGTAAGGTAGTGGCAAATCTCTATAGATGTATCTGGCAATTGTGAACTTTCCTGGTCTCGCAACCATTTGGATTGGCGGTCTAATCCATCAGGCTGATGAGCCTTGTCAATATCGCAATCGTTGTCTCATCATCATGTAGCACCCTCGTCGCCGGATACTGGTTCTGAAAGTCTTGGTCCTGATATGTTTGTATCCTCAAGTTCATATACAGGAGCCGGTGCTTGGCCAGTGGGCAACTCGGTGACAGGAGCGCTATCCAGCTCAGGCATCGCTGGAAGAGGCTTTCTCTGAGATACAGATTGAATCCACGTTTCCGCCAATTTCTTGTCTGTACCTTCCTCCGCTTCTTCCTCTGATTTTTGCTTATGTCTTCTTCTCATTCGATACCATCTGATAAAGATAAGAAGAAGCACCAATACCAGAATCCCGATACCAACACCGACTCCAGCTTTCTTTGCACTGGAGGAGGCAGTCTGTCCTGTATACGCATCGACGTTTGATGAAGATGACCCTAGATTTGACGTAGCTGAGCTTGACTCTACTGTTCCTGTTGTTGCCAGGGTCGTTCCCATCATACCTGGTGTTGTCGTCGCCCCGAAACCGTTGATTGCTACAGAGGGCAATTCTGTTGGCGCCGCTGGTGCGTCTAGGGTGAGGAAATAATTTTGTACGTCGGTAGGCAAAGAGGTAAACCATGCAGGAGCAGATGTCCCAGTGTATATTGAAGAGATCACAGCCTCTACGGAATTCGAGTTGGAAAGATCCAGGAACTTTAACGAGGCAGGTAGCGCTGCGGAGAAAGATGCTGTAGCTTGAGCACTATGAGGATTAGCCTTGGAATACAGTCATGCACTAAGCTGTTTTCCCAACCTACGGGTTTACGGTTCGCTTTTCAAGAGTGTATGCTGTAAGAAATACCGCATCTAGAGTGTTCATATCGGCGACGAATGGGTCTTCTCGTCTCGACAAGGTCAAGCTATTGTTCTGTAGGCGATAGATTTGGCGTCCAGAACTCTTTAAGGTTCCAGATAAAAGAGGCCCTTTAGCAAAGGAGTTCGGGGGAATCGCGTTCGCCTCGCAGTTCTACCTAAGATCTTGCGGGAATGAAGTACGGTATCATGATTTCGGGTGAATCCATGGCAACGTGCGAAGGCGCTGCCAGGAATCGCCCAGACTAGCCAGCAGCAGCTAGGCGTTAGCCAAAATAAGTCATACTCAAGCCGGAATCGTATCATTTCTAGAGATAAATGACTGAGACATATGTACTAACGAAGATCCCGACCGCGCCTAGAGCCTCGCCGCTCAAAAACATAGGATTGCGGTGAGGGTTGAGAGATTATTGGATACTTCAAATTGAAGTACCATGTACAGCTTCATTGGTCATGGAATTTTGACGTGGTGATGCAGCGTGGCAGCTATCATAGTACGGGATATCAAGCCATCTTTTGGTCTCGCCGCATTCACACACACACGGCGCTTAGCACATCTGTGACAACGAGGCTGGGTTTTCTGATCCTGTGCTTTTATACCTATCTTTGTCTTGCGTATTAAAGCTTTCTATAGTTGAATGTCAGAATTCCTGCTTTCCATCTCATCACAGCGGTGCTGTCACATCGGACCCGAGTGTTCTTGATCGTAAGCAAGTTGATTGTCGTTCTGTTCAACTCGAGCTTCAAGAATCAACGTCCAACGCACTTAGTGGGGAAAGAAGTGCTTGATATAACGCCTTTATAGAAGGTGTCCTGAACAGGGTGGGCAGTAAGCCTTGCCAACTTGCATTGAAGGACTACCAAGACGCAAACACCAACTTAGCCCGGCATTACGCTTTTAGCTGGAAATACAATGGAGCGGTTATCTCGCTCACTCGCAGTTTCCTTGCCTATTTTTCTCTGATAGCTGTAAGCCAAGGTTTCAAGTAGGACCTTGAACCTACTGAAAATATGAGGCAAACGCTGAAAGCATATTAGCGCTTACCTGAATATCTATCGTCCCTTTCTTATATTGTTATCGCTTGACTAGATAGGCCATTTGACCCTCTAGATCAAGGAGGAAAGAGGGAGGCATATTTGATATAGGCAAGCACGTTAGGAGTGAAGTTGAGCGCAAGTGCCAGTTGCCAATTTCTATGCAACACCTGCCTCTTCTGGACATGCTGCCTCAGTGCCTCTCTATATCCTCCAGCCACCTTCCTTTTCCTCTTCCTCCTCCTCTTCCTCCTCCTCTTCCTCTTCTTCCTCCTCTTCGTTCTTCATCATCTCTCTCTCATCTTCTTCCCTTTCTGTTCATGCTCAATTCCACTGAACTTCGTACCGAGCCCTTCCTTTATCATCTCAGCCTTGTCGACGTCGCCTCGCGCAAGGCGACGTTGATAAGGCTGAAATGATTATCAACGAACAAGAGATCTCCATGACTACCCCCACCAGCTTCCAACTCCATGTTCTATCGACTGTCAAGTCCAAGAGTTTGTTCACACCGCAATTAGATGGATTCGAAGCTTCATCAACGAACAAGAGATCTCCATGACCACCCCCACCAGCTTCCAACTCTGTGTTCTATCGACTGTCAAGTCCAAGAGTTTGTTCACACCGCAATTAGATGGATTCGAGGCTTCATCATCGAACAAGAGATCTCCATGACCACCCCCACCAGCTTCCAACTCCGTGTTCTCTCGACTGTCAAGTCTAAGAGCCTGTTTACGCCCGCAATCAGAA
>MU004230.1:3644465-3686446 GCA_010405405.1 Microthyrium microscopicum
CGAACAAGAGATCTCCATGACCACCCCCACCAGCTTCCAACTCCGTGTTCTCTCGACTGTCAAGTCTAAGAGCCTGTTTACGCCCGCAATCAGAAGAGCCTGTTCCACGCCGCAATTGAATGGATTCGATGATCATCACCAAACAAGAGATCTCCATGACCACCCCTACCAGCTTCCAACTCCGTGTTCTCTCGACTGTCAAGTCTAAGAGCCTGTTTACGCCCGCAATTAGAAGAGCCTGTTCCACGCCGCAATTGAATGGATTCGATGATCATCACCGAACAAGAGATCTCCATGACCACCCCCACCAGCTTCCAACTCCGTGTTCTCTCGACTGTCAAGTCTAAGAGCCTGTTCACGCCCGCAATTAGAAGAGCCTGTTCGCGCCGCAATTAGGTGGATTCGAGACTTCTTCGTTCTTGGTACGTTACTCTCTCTAGTAACAGGCCGTAATCTGATGCTAACGATAGTTAGGAAGCCAAACCAAAAAGCCAGCCTCTCATCCAAATCGACATCCCGCCTGTACGTTCTCTTAGTAAGTCTTTTCTCCACGCCAAAACACTATGTTATTGTTCTTCCGCTGACGAAGTTCAGGAGAATACTGAGCCAAATATCAAGCCTTCTGCCAAAATCAACATCCCACCTGTTCATGCGACCAAAGTTTCTACCACAATTGTCAACCAACCTGTTAAAATACTGGATCAGGATTGGACCTTTTTGCCAAATCAGCATCCCGCTTCTTTATACCACTTACATTCTAATTTTAAGCCAATACAAGTACATGTTTAATGCTTCCTAGTCTCATGTAGTCATTGAGTAATTTATCTCCAACGACGAAGTAAAAAACTTGCGGAAGATGCCCGCTATGATGCGGAACTGTACCGCATTGCACCTCCCACACGCATTCCCCTCGCCTGACATTTCCAGAACAACTTTTGCTTTTAGAGAAGAGAATTGATTCGTAACTGCATCAGTCGATGGATTAACTTGGAGCTCTGTAGATTACTATTTTTGCTAACAAATAGTTCGGTTGCGCAGGAGGTAAAATACCCTTTAAAGTAAAAAGAGAACCTCTTTGAGTTGTGGTAACGATACACAAAGGGGGACTTCGTTCCGCGCAGCTTACACATCACTGCTCAGCACGCCGTTCTGTTCAGCGATGCAACTCATCAAGACCCTGTGGTGACAAATTTCAGCTCCACTTTGTAATTCTGTCATGTGGAGTAAGGAGGCACCGTACTTGGCAGGCAGGTGTTACCTACATCTATAAAGGCTAGGACCGTTGCTACTTCTTCAAGATACTCACAACTTCACCTCTCTAGCTTGAACATTATACACTCACTACCTCATTCAATTTCCACAAGAAAACACAAAATCTGCTCATCATGGCTCCTAAAATTGCCATTGTCTACGTAGGGATCTCCTCGAACTAAGAATCCCAACAACTCTATCGCTAACAACAGCTCTAGTACTCGATGTATGGCCACATCAAGCAAATGGCCGAAGCAGAGAAGAAAGGTATCGAGAAAGCTGGAGGAACAGTAACTCTATACCAGTACGCTCGACATATCCGCTTCGTGCTGAGCTGAATGATTGACGGTGTCTTAGAGTCGAAGAGACGCTTCCCCAAGAAGTATTGACAAAGATGCACGCCCCTGCACAAGACAGCTCAATCAAAATTCTAAGCGACCCCAATGAGCTCCTCCAGTATGATGCATTTCTTCTCGGAATCCCAACTCGCTACGGCAACATGCCAGCACAGTGGAAGACCTTCTGGGACAAAACAGGAGGCATCTGGGGAAGCGGAGGCTACTGGGGCAAACATGCCGGCCTCTTCATCAGCACTGGATCTCCGGGTGGTGGACAGGAGAGCACTGCTCTCGCCATGATGAGCACCCTTACTCATCACGGAATCATTTACGTTCCGCTCGGATACGCAAAGACATTTGCGCAGGTCACCAACTTGTCCGAGGTTCATGGTGGATCACCTTGGGGAGCTGGAACCTTTGCTGTAAGTGCATGAACTCCGCTATGTGTATCCTAGCTAATGAATGAATAGGGTGGGGATGGATCTAGACAGCCAACTCCTTTGGAGCTTGAGATTGCGGAGCTCCAGGGCGAGGCATTCTACAACACTGTTGCTAAGGCTCACCCATGACTAGATGACAAGAAAGTAGAACCCAACTCGAGCTCGAATGGACAGCAAGATCAAAAAGTTACAAGAGTTATGGAACCGAAAGATGAAGAAACGACAAAAAAAGAAAAGGGGTTGTGTGGCCTGCCGATAAAGTGCTCGATCATGTGAACACAATCGTTTAGCATGCAAGAAAATGAATAGGCCTTACTGAGATCTAAGCCGTGTGTTATATACTGATACCGAAGTCTGAATCTATAATTGCCAAACGTGCAAGTGCCCGGACCTGCTGGGAAAACATGAACTACAATCGCATCAACAGACGAGAGACTTGCTAGATTTCGACCAGTCCTTTGAGATTAGAAATTCCGAACTGCTCGTCATTGGCTGTCAGATCATGCAATTGATACCCAGGGCTCCTTCGGAAAACCTGGAATGAAGCTTTAATGATCCAACGTTGATCGCTCATTCTCAATTAGACTCGGAAGATGATTCTGAATCCATTCGCTGGGTGAGGAACGGGCGGACGGTTAGCTTCAAAGTGTTTTCTAGACGGTACGGGAGATGATGACGAACCAATGGCCAAATACCGTCAATTCGCCAGTCTAAGGAGGTATTCCATTACTCGTTCTATCTGAATGGTCCTTTTATTGGAGCTTTTCCCATAACCGGTCAATCTTGAAGGTCAAAAATACGTGGGACACGTGCAAACTTGAAACGGACTGCTCAGGCTGTGAACAGAAGCTTTTTTGTAGCCATCAAGAGCTTAAGCTATTTGTTTATTGCTTACAGCAAATGTGGATCATGAGACGGAACACGGCCAAGAGATGGCTACCAAAATCAAGATGTTATCGGTTATGGTCGGGGAGTACTGGCGCTGGGTTTGCGCAATATTTCACAACAAAGAGCAGAATCACGTTTGGTTAGGCGAGCAGATAGGAAAGAAGCGAGATAGAAGATGGACGATGAATTTGGCAAGGACTGTTCTCGATTTCCCTGTTCACATTTCCGATTTCAAGGTCTTTTCGTCCCAAATTAAACCAGCTGGTTCTTCACCATGACGCCAAATCGACTGACGTAAATATCTTGATGGCATGCGCCAGGGCGATAATGATATTTTGCAAATCGTGTGTTAATGACGCAAGAATCTGACCTAATGGTTGTCAATGGCTGTAGGCCTGGTCTGCATGTTCAGTGTGTGTTCACTGTTGACCTAGAAGTGAGTGTATGAGACCCAATTTTACAGCTTTTATACGATTTGATTTTGCATTATTCAACCCTGCCCGGTTTCTACTTTCTAGAGATCCATTAAGATATGAACCCGTGGACGATAGACGATAATGAAACGTCAAGTGTAAAATTCCAGGTGTCTCACAACTACACCATTAATAACCAATAGGTGCCATAAAAATAGTAGGCAGTAAAGAGGATGAAAGACAAGAAACAGATATCATAATCCCCAAGGCAACCCCAACTCCCTCGAGACCCATCTACCTGAAAATCTGTTAGTATAAGATTACATTATCGCGGCTGCTCTGACAAAACCATGTGATCTTCGGGGTAAGATCACTTGGCGTGCTTTGGAAATCATCTAATGCTTTGCGAACCACCACATACCATCGCACTACCTTTGGTAATCATAATACTCAGGAGATTCTGAGGTCTCTTGTTGAATCTGATCAACTACGATGGTAGCCATGGAATGCGATGGGAACCAGCAGATGTGATGGCAATTTCCACCGAAAGGGGTGAAGGTCCTGTGTGAGGGATTATCTTACCGGCTTCGTCGCATATTCATGCCGGCCATGTCTCCGGCTGCGGACGAGGAGGGTTTGGCTGCAGCTGCGGAAGAGGCCTCAGGAGCGGCAGTTGCAGATGAAGATGCGCTTGATGAGGAAGAGCTGCTGGAGCCAGAATCGACACCACCGCCGGTGCCGCTTCCAGAATCACCAAACAGAGAGCTGAGCCCTATCGCGGTCAACGGGGCCTTGAGATCGAGGTTGAGATTGACTGGGGCAGCAGCCTGAAATATGTTAATATAAGTTCTCAAAGAGTGTCATTGCATAACATGATGGAGGAGGCTAAATCATGTTCTTGCAAGAAATGTATAGAGCACTCTAATAGCCATCGAACGCGAAAAAAGCCATCGAGTGCGAAAAAGGCCATCGAGTGCGAAAAAAGCCATCGAGTGCGAAAAGAGCCATCGAGTGCTTTGGGGATTACAAGATGTCGCCAAGCATTATGATATAGTGCAGGAAATTCTTACCATCGCAGCCTCGAAGTACGGCAGATGTTGACCGGCCTTGTTCGTCACGGAAATCGTTTTGGCTGTGATTGGGAGAATGCCGCTCTTGGTCTTGTCGGCAGAAAGGATAGTGATAACAGCGGCTTGGTCGGAGCTGGACGCCATTTCGAAGTAGTTCTTGCCTAAACATTGTCAGTATGAAATCGCGATTTTCAAATCAATATCGATCGAAATTCATTCATCTGTTTGTGGCAAAACCCCATGACACTTTATGGCTCCCATCGCACGCGATGGGAGCCATTGAGTGCTGCAGAGAAATTTCGCCAAACCAGGCCAGTTGGACTTTTTGAAGAAATGAACGAATCCATGGAGACCGTCACATCAAATGAGGGCCCCAGTATGCGATCAGCAATGTAGTAGTTGGCTGCCATCCAATGGGATGTCCGCCACCAGATATCGTGGTCGGTATCAGATGCGATGGAAAAATTGGGGGTTGGCATAGGAGCATCTTACCTGGCCTGAGAACGACATTGTTGATAGTAGTGTTGCCGATAGGGGTGCCGTTGGAAGAAATATCTTGAACAAGGTCGCCAATTTCAAGGGTCATCACGCTAGGATTGGGGATCATGATCCTGCCTTGCATGTTGCTGCCGTCGGGGAACTTTGTGAGGGAAACGTTGATATTGGAAACCTCGATTCCAGAAAGTTTGTTCAGACCATCCAACTCAGGAGCCTTGTTGAAGTCGACGGTTGTAACTGGCAAAGCACCTAAAATTGGTCAGAATCAGATTACAATCAGAGCTGACACGCCTGAAACGACCAAATGGTCTCTTTGTGGTGAAATCGTGAAGCTGCCATCGCATTCGGTGGGAGCCACAGCATTCGGTGGGAGCCACAGCGCTCGATCGGAATTTATTTGCATGGGAAAATCTTACCTAGGTGCAACTTTGTTCTTCCTCGAAGTCCCATACGGAAGTGCTTGGCAGTAGCCACCAGGATATTGTATCTCTTGAATTGTTCCTGGTCAAGGATTTCAACATGTTGATTAACAATTGTGGTAGATACTTTGGTCGCATGAACAGGCGGGATATTGATTTTGGCGAAGGGCTTGATGTTAGGCTCAGTGTCTTCCTGAAAGCTGTTAGTGTACTATTTTTGAAAACTTATTGGATGATAGCCATCGAATGCCATGGCAGTCATCGAATGCCATGACAGCCATCAAATGCCATAACAGCCATCGAATGCCATAACACCCATCGAATGCCATAACACCCATCGAATGCCATAACACCCATCGAATGCCATAACACCCATCGAATGCCATAACACCCATCGAATGCCATAACACCCATCGAATGCCATAACACCCATCGAATGCCATAACACCCATCGAATGCCATAACACCCATCGAATGTCATGACAGCCATCGGATGCCACGACAATCACCCCGTGTCGTTGGAGGCAGTTGAAGGCATAGACTTGACGATTGGGGGTCTTACCAGGAACAGTGAAGCCTCGAACCCATCTAATTGCGGCGTGAATAGACTCTTTGACTTGACTGTGGAAAGGACTCGAAGTTGGAAGCTAGTAGGGGTGGTCATGGAGACCTCTTGCTCGTTTATGATCATTTCAGCCTTGTCGACATCGCCTTGGGCGATTCTTGGTAGGCCAACGTAGGTTCTAATATCTGGTCAACCATAATTCTCGTTTCTCCGCTCTTAGCATTCGCAATACATGTGATTTCAGAAACACAGGATTTTGCTAGAGCTCACCGTTTAATCAGAGCCGCACCAGACACCATGTAGACACTGTGGGGACTGCAACTCTCGGTCAAACACCATCCCGGGTTGTACTCTCACCGTGTCCTGGAATCGAGAACTTTCGGACGAGTAAAATATAAAAACTTACAAGAGTAATGAGAGTAGCAGAGTGCCGATGACGAAGTTGAGTAGGTGTGCCCACCAATACTTCCTAAAGTGCTGTTTGAATTTGCTCTGTTGTGGGACCGCCCTGGTTTGAGTGTTGGCGGTGTTGTCATTATATTCGACGGTTTGTGGTTTATACCCTTTGTTATCATTGTAGCCTGGTTCTGCCATCTTGTCTGAAGTGTGAGAACCCTCTCTGAGACACTCTTCGCGATTCGAGGGGAAGGAATAATAAAGACAAAGGAGAAGAATAGTAATGAAATATTTAGGAGGGTGCGAGGGTATGGGTTCAAAAATTTGTTCAAAGTGTCCTGTCCAGATCTGACAAGTAGGTCCGGATTAATGCAAATAGTCTATGAAGACCGCTCTAGCACATGCCCCCAGCGGCCACAGGCGATCTCAAGCTGTAGGACCGGGAACCAAAGCCTGACCGAGGGACAATCACAGGATTGAACGTCATTCGACGATATGAAGAAGTGTAATATGTGAGCAGGGGTCGATTGCGAGAGAAAATTCATGGGTAGTGACAGGGCACTCTTACAAGGCCAATTAGAAGATCACGGCCGAATTGGGGTACGTCCCCGTTACATACTGAGGATAACGAAAGGAAAGAAGCATTGCTTCAGTACATTGACAGTGGAAGTAACAGGAGTGTTCTTTTGGTTTGTAAGTCCTGCTAATGTCGACTTGACAGGTAGTGGCAGTGCTGGTTGGGTCCAGCAGGAGAAATTTGTTTCGATCTTCGATAGCTGATCCCAAATTTTCCAATGGTTTTGCAATAGCGCCTACCTGGAGTAATACGGTCCTTCCTGGAGTACCTGGGTTGGTTGTTTGCACGATCCGCATTGGAGACACCATTCAGAGCAAGTGGCGGGGAGGGTTGAGCGCAAATAACTTGGCCATTGAAATGATATGGGCCTGGGATCAGGCAGAATGGGGAATTCAGTTAGATTTCATGCCCTATATGTTAACAAGGCCAAAGCGATTAAAGCGAGTAATGTAGGTTGAGACACGCAGTTGCATCTTGGGCCGTGCTTGATCCCACTGATCACACCTCTGGCAAAAGTACGAAGCGCAATATATTTGACGGAGACCATCGCGTTCGCCAAAAGTGAGAACCATAGTTGGTCTGTACTACTGCTTGGATGAAAGAATGGTACGGACGAGAGCCGTCATGTATCCAGATCTCTAGCGTAGCAATACTATCTCCAGCAGTCGTGCGACGTTGTGTGTCCAGCAAGGGTCGAAGATATAGATTTGATCTTTAATTTACATCGACAAGCTCGTTGAGGTTGATGGAATACGTAGCTTGCGCGATGAGGAGCGAACCAACACCAACATGTTCATGAGGGCAGATATCGAAGAATGCGGTCTGAGGTGAAGTCAAGTCAAGGTTCTGTTCATCGCAGCAGCTTCGCAAGAGTGTGGGGACTCCGCTCTGGGGAGAGACGCTAAGGAACTCCACTCAGCTCCACTCGATAATCTCTGATCTCTGGTCCTCGAGCTGTCAAAAACTCTGTAGGGTGCGGGCATAGAACGTTTGAAGAAGCAGTCGGGCCGAGCAAGGCAAGGGTATCGCTGATAACTGGTGCTCATGCCTCTGCGTATTGTTCCTGCGCTATGCATGTACGCCTGTGAAAAGCATGGAAGATTCGCACAGTATACGGAGCGCTTCTGCGCTCTCATACCTGGAAATCCTACAGACGGATATTTGGCCGAATCAATGGAGACCATCCCTTCTTTATGCATATTGATGAAGAAACAAATCAGTCCTGACAGGATCAGGATAGAAAAGGATGGTGTAACATCACGTGAGGCGTTGGTCAGGACTACCCTGCATGAAAACTAGTGTTGTTTCCATCAGTCGTACCTTCCCCATTGGTAAATTTGCAAAGTCACCCTCCAACTACTCTTTGAAATGGTTCGCCAACGACTACACTAACCATTGCCCGAGCGAGTGTTCTTTTGGCAAGTTTCCCGCTCATGCGTTTCACCCGTCTTTAGCACCGCTTACTGCCATGGCGCCGAAGAAGAACAACCCAACAAGCGGTGGTGGCGGTAACCAAGAAGATGCCGAAGACGATTACATGAACATGACCTTTGCCGAGCCCGAAACAAAGATCGAAACGTCCGTGCAAAAAGCAGCACGCCGCAAGAAAGAAGTAAGTGCGCGAACCCTCCAAACCCTATCTTCTGCGTGACCCACACTCATCTTGTCTTTTCTTGCTCACAGGGCGAATTGCGCGGTCGCGTAAAATCAAAACAGGAGCGCGAAGAAGAAGAAACCCGTGTCCGTGATGCCGCCCTTTCAAAGTCCCTCGATAGCTCCAACAAGGGCTTCAAGATGTTGTCCAAGCTGGGCTACAAGCCTGGCACCGCGCTGGGCAAGACGGGCTCTGGTGTGGCGGAGCCTATCACAGTGACTATCAAGGACGACAAGGGCGGCATTGGGCGCGACTCTGAGCGCAAACGCAAACTCGAACACGCGGTAGAGAGTGCAAGTAAGCGCGCACGCGAGACTGCCGAGGAATACCGCGATCGCGTGCGTGCTGAGCACGAGGAGAAGCGCCGCCAGGGACAGCTATTTGGGGCGCAAAAGATTGCAGAGAAGTTCGATGTACAAGCGGATGAAGAAGACGACGCTGAGGGCAAGGGCGAAACAATCAATCCGAACCTGTCAAAGCTCCGCCTTCTCTCCGCAACCAACGTGCTATGGCGGGGAATAGCACGTGAGCGGTTATTGAAAGAGCGTGAGAGACGGATGCGTCATGATCTACTTCAAAGCGGTCCGCGACTCGGGACCTTTGAAGATCCCGATGAGAACGAAGATGACAAGCTTGCTCTAGGTAATAGGGACACTTTAGCCGAGGAGGAGCTTGAGGTGGACGATGATGAAGAGCTGGCAGAGTTTGAAAGTCTTCCCGTGGAAGATCGTCTGCTCAAAGTGGTCGAGTATCTTCGTGGAACTCATCACTACTGCTTCTGGTGCAAGTTTGAGTATCCAGATAAGGAGATGGAAGGATGCCCAGGGCCAAACGAGGACGACCACGACTAATACCCTGTCACTTGCCACGATTCCATGGGTATGCCATGTGCGTACTGCATATCCTCTTACATCACCGTTGTGGGGCAGACTGTCAGATCCTTACGTCCCGAAATGATGGGGATGGAAGATGCAACTACTACTTGGCGCCATTTAACCACTGATGCAGCTCAAGAGTGCAGACTAGTCGTTAACGTCTCAAAGGTGCTAGATTCTATGTACCTTGAAAGCGCATATGCTAGGTAAACCAACATGCAAAACGCCTATTTGGACAACAAGATATCTACATACCTAGCCAACAGACCCAAATCCTTCCCTAGAGGTTTGCTTTGTTGCCCTTTAGCCTTTCAATAAGAGACCACGCCGCTTCAGCATATGGATTCAGTTGCTTGGCATAGTCTAGCGCTTTTGCGCTGCTGGCTACTCGCATGGCGTATCGAGCAGCAATGCCTTGGATAATGATAGTTCCTCGGTAAAGAGCAAAGGCATCGCCCCAACCGATAACCGGCGCAGGATCCCATCCAGCAACTTCACGATACCATGCAATAGCTTGTTCCTTCGTTGGGAGACCTTCTAAAGCACCTGGACGGAAGTTGGTGTTTACTCGGGAGTTATCCTCTCCGAATCCAAGCTGTGCGGTTGTATATGGAGTGAGTAGATTGGAGAGATCCGCAAGTGGGTGACCGATTGTTGCCATTTCCCAACTAGCACTACTGTTAGTCCTCATCAATGCTGCCAATGGAATTCGCGGCTTACTCTAGAATACCAATGACTCGTGGTTCTGTCTTGTGGAAAACGACATTGTCGATCTTGTAATCGCCATGTACGAAAGTACTGCGATCTTCAGGCTGTGTCTTTGGGTTGCCAAAGAAAGCAACCATATCATCAAAATGAAGAATCTTGCCCACCGGCACATCAGTATCCTTATCCCGTGCTTTTGACTGTGCATCCTGAATAGCATTAAACGTCTTGAGCTGTCTGTTATAAAAGCCATTTGCTCGTCCAAAGTCCGTTAAGCCCACACTTGCGGGAGATACTGTATGAAATTTGGCCAAAGTTTGCACAGCAGATTTCCACCTATAACCATGTTAACATCACAACTCACCCAAACGTGTTTCGACAATCAATCTTACAATTCAGTCCTCTCAGCCGGCGAAACACCAGGAAAATGAGCATCCTCAAATATCCTCCCATCCAAAAACTCCATAATATAAAACGGCGTTCCCACTACACTAGAATCCTCACAAAGACAATACGCCTTTGGAACCGGCACGTTCGTATTCTCCAGCGCGTGGATTATGCGATACTCGCGCTCGACTTGATGTGCTGTCTTGCTCAGCAGCTGTCCGGGTGGTTTCTTGCGCATCACATAGCGTTTTCCTGTCGCGTCGGTGAGCTGGTAGGTTGGATTTGACTGGCCATAGCCGAACTGCTTGACTTGCAGCGGTGTCTTGATCTGTGGAACGGTTTTGGTGATGTATTGGCTCAAGGCCTCGATGTCAATCGGTTGGCGGATTGCGCCGGCCATTGTTGGGTGAGTGGGTGGTGCTTGGCCAGGCTGGATTGGGGGAGATGGATATTGTGAGTTTTGGGAGATGTTTTTTGATGTTTCGATATTGGGGATTGGGGAGTTTGCCGAGGTAGGTCGGTTTATGCATGGTGGGCAATGTGCATTTGCATCCAGGGTTCGGCTGTACTCTACTCTTAGGTTGTGCTAAGATAGCTCTTGATTCTCACTTGAAAATTGACTTGGAGAACATATTTACAGGCATTTTTTTGGTGGTCGACATCTTCTTAGTGGTTTTGGAAACAATGTCATTGTGCCTCTGAAGTTGATTTCGCATATCAATATGGGGAGATGTCAATAGAATACCCATTGACGATAACTAGTACTACTACATCTATATAGAGAATAGATAAGTTTCACGAGAGTCAAAGTAACTGAACATCTTTCATTCCCTATCGGAATGTTAGGTTATCGTTGGACATAGTAGACTAAACGAGGACCAAGTCGTACCAAACCAGCCCCTTCTTGGGTTTTTCGAGCCGACACTTATGATTTTGAGATCGATTAAAGAGATACCTAGAAGAATATCAAGTAACTTTTCTTTTAATCGTGTTCCTTCCTCGTGCTTACGAAATACTTAAAATTGTTTGTCGTCAAAATGTCGATTGCTTCGTGGCGTCAAACGAAGCGACTCGTTTATGGGCAGTCTTTTAGATGACCTATAATCCGCGCATATCAACTACGATGTCTATCCATCTACCACATATTTCCATGAAATAGATGTTATTTAACTCAACTCACTCCAGTATCAAATTGAACAAAGCAGTAAGGCTACTCCACCCAGAAATGCACGAGTCCAATCAAGCTATCGCCCAAAAGGGTTGTGTGGACCCCTTGACCCCTGGATATCAGTTTGGCAAATCAGCAGTCAGAGGAGCTTTGAACATGCATCAAAAAGCTCCGGACCGTCCAGCAACCAGGAAGGTCAAATTTCTTTCTTCGCGGCAGACGGGTAGGTGCGATCCAGCTAGTTTGGTTATGCTTTTTGCATCATGGTTCAGTAGTTTGGAGCGCGGAGTTCTACGACCTTGTGCATTGGTGCTGGGAATATAATATCTAGAGATTCTCAACAGATAGACGTTTGGGTCATATATTCAGTACTGGGGGGAGTTCCAGCTCAAATCTTTCGACCCCTAGTACCTTTTAGGATGAACGCTTAATCTTCCGAAGAGCCGTGCGGTGACTGCGAACGGGTGGGTGATTGTGTATGTCGTGTCTATTGGACGCTTTTGATATGTATAGTTGTCAAACCTCGAAAAGGGATATGCATGACGAAGACTAAGAACCTGGATATCTGCGCATTGCTGAAGGCTTTTGTCGGCGTTGCACTGGCTACTGGAGGTACAGGTGCATCTGTGGGTTGCAAAATGATAATTTCGCGCATACTACTGGATGCTTGACGAACCAATCCAGCGAGTTGAGCCGCAAGAAAATGCATCGAGTTTACTCCAGAGTATGAGTGGATGATTCTGATAGATCCACGTAGACGTCGTGTCGACCAATCGACGGGATGAAATGGCGCGTTCTCATAACTAAGGCTTCTCCCATCGCACTGCCTAAAGGAAATTTACTTTGATTCTCAGCGCATTCAATAGGGAGTGGAACAATGTAGGCATCCAATAGGAAATAAAGCATTTGGTCCTAGAAGGTAGCAGATGGTAGACAGCGCACTTGATGGGAGGGCGCGATTATTCTGTTGACAACTTGACGGGTTGTGGTGAAGATGGTGGCTTTTATTAAAATGGAATGGACGCCAATAGTGTCGAGGTTGCTCTTCCCCTTTGTGACACTCACAATGTCCAAGTCTTCAACCTGCACCTTTCCTGTCTCAATCTCTCCACTGTCCCACCACAAATCTTCTCGATAAAACTATCATCCAAAAGCATATCCTGGCTTAACCTCATGCAATCCTGGCTTCCTGGCGCTACTCCCTGTGCATCCCCTTGCATGTTGTTGCTTGCTTGTTGCTTGCTACCCAAGGATTACCAGATCACCCTAAGGCCCAGACAGGTACAGTAAACAAGCGAGCAAACTCGATCCCGAAATTCAATACCAGTCCCAGTCTGTAGACAATACAGCCGACTCGGGCAATTTACAGCGTAACTTTGTTTCAACTGTCCACTACTTGCAAGCCGCCATGGCCCTGTCTACTCCCCATCGCCTCGATCAGCGACCCCCCGGTCTTCGCCCTTCGTTTGCATCCTCAAACATAAACACCGCCTCTCATCCCAACCTCAGTGTCGCTGCCTCTACTGCTATCGCTCGCAAAGCCTCCCTCAATGCTCTAACTGCCGGACAGAAAGACTCTCCTAATCCACTCGCCAACGCCAGAATGCTGGGTGGAGACGGTCGCCCCATAGCCGTCGGCGACGCCGTCGAAGTCCCGGGTGCTATGCATGGTGTCGTCAAGTTTATCGGATCTGTTGCGGGCAAGAAAGGCGTTTTTGCTGGTGTGGAATTAAGTCGCGAGTTTGCGCCGCGTGGAAAGAACGATGGTGATGTGGATGGGTAAGTTTGCTTTGTTTTCATTTTCATCTTCACATCGCACATGTACCTCGTACCGTTGCCATATGATCAACCACTGCTGTGCAACGAGTCGCGCTACCTTGTATTACCCGTGTTTGAAGACTAATATAAACTTTTCATAGCATCCGATATTTCACTACTTCCATACCAGGCTCTGGTATATTCCTCCCCATAAATCGAGCTGCCCGCCGTTCCTCTGCAACCTCATCCGACTTTCCTCTCACACCTTCTACTCCCGGCTATCCTGATGGCGCCGGCACGCCTCAAACAAAATCCATAGCAATGTTTTCACAATCAGTCGGCCCAGGAGCTCGACCACCTAGTCCGTCGTTCAAGCCCAAGGGCCGACAGTCTCTTCCACGACCTGGATCACCCCTACGAAAAGGACCCGTTTTAGCTCCCCCTTCTCAGCTGCGCGGACCATCACTTGGACCGTCCTCTCTCTCGAAGAGTCAAATGGGAGCTCCACGATTTACACCGAGTCCTGCTCCGAAAGCACAACCAATCGTCAAAACACCACAACCTCCACGAACATATTCAAGAACAAACTCACGCTTGGGTAGTCGGATATCAACGGACCCTAGCAACGATGTTACACCAACTGGCCCAACGAGAAGTAGCGATGGATCAGGGGTTGGGTCAAACAGTTCCGGCTCTGGATTTACCCCAATAGCTCGACGATCTGTGGATGATACCCAGGCACAGGAAGAGATCGAACGTCTTAGGAAGCAAATGGAAGAAAGAGACAAACAACTCAAAGAGCAGGCGGTAAGCTTGGCGGATATGGAGAACAGTCTCATGGAATTGTCCAACCTGATGGCCGAAAATGGACACGGCCGATCAAGAAGTGGCGATTCACAAGACGATGTTGATGCAGCTCAGCTTCGAGCTATCGTACGGGAAAAGAACGATAAGATCAACATGCTCATCGCAGAATTCGACGCGCATCGAGCGGATTTCAGGAGCACAATCGATACTCTCGAATTGGCCAGCACTGAAACAGAGCGAGTGTACGAAAAGCGGGTAGAAGAGCTGCTAGGAGAAATTCGCGACTTTCAAGATAGGACTGAAGACGTGGACACTGTGGCCCGCCAGCTTAAGCAGCTAGAGGATCTGGTGCAAGAACTTGAAGAAGGCCTTGAAGATGCTCGTAGAGGTGAAGCAGAAGCTCGTGGTGAAGTTGAATTTCTTCGAGGAGAAGTTGAACGAACACGAGCTGAGCTTCGCCGAGAACGGGAAAAGTCAGCGGCTGCGCTCCACTCTGCGGAGGAATCAGTCAAGGGCAATGAAGGTTCGCGAGATATCGAGCAGCGCGATGATGAAATCCGAGGTCTCAAGGCTATAATTCATTCCTTGTCGTCAGGTCCGGATCTATCGGAGGCCTCTAATAGAATGAGCCTTCAACGGAGCGTCACAATGCCTGGTCCAGGAGGAGAAGAGCTCGGAAGGATGCAGTCGTCCATCGAACGTCTTGAGCGCGAGAAGAAAGAGCTACAAGGTCTGGTCGAGCGCAAAGCATTCCGTGAAGAAGAACTGGAACGAGAACTCGAGAAGCTCCAGCGCGTCTCTGTGATCAGCAACGCATTCTCGGATCGTACCGCAACCCAAGAAAAACGAAGCTCTGGTCGCGACTCGAAAGGAACCGTTCTGGAATGGCGCGGCAGTCGAGATGTGAAGCCAATGACACCAATGGCGGAAGCTGATAGTGCTAGTAGTACAGCCGGCAGCGCCATCCTTTGGTGTGAAATTTGCGAGACTGGTGGCCACGACATTCTGACTTGCCCCAACATTGATACCAAGAAGGAAGAGGATGCCACCGCTGGAGCTCTTCCAAAAGTTCATGTAAAGAATGCTTCCATCTCTAGTCAAGATCCGGATAAGCCAAAGCCCTTGACAATGGGTAGGAAATCCAGCCCACATGTTCGCTCTCGCTCATCACTTCCTCCTCCACCTGGAGCCGCACCAACTGGACCGCTACCAAACCCAATCTCATCTCCTTCCTCTGCGTTGTCCACACCCACTCCACGACCCACTCCCGCTCCAGTGGTCATATCATCGCCTGCGAACTCTTTCTCCTCCCTCGTCCCAGGCAAAGATGGATCGAAAGACGCATCGAAATGGTGCGCCATGTGCGAGCACGACGGGCATGATAGCATGAACTGCTCGCTAGACGACCAATTCTAAAGCTCTTGTTGATACCCTTGACTTGGCCTGCGAGTTGCCAAGTCATGAATTTGTTTTCAAATCATTTCTCATGTGTTCCGAATCAGCGTCTTTGCAGCACCAATGTCATGATACCATGTACTACTATCGAGTCTTTTCTTCTTTCAGCACAGCATGGGGTTAACGGGCTGTGGGTTTGGGGATATACTGTTTCTTAGCGTTCTTGTAAGATTTTGTTTGAGAGTGCTCATGTTAATATTGCGACGAGCATGTTGAACTGGTTACTGGGTTGTGCATACCTCTGGATCATGGGAATGGGCTTGTTATTTTGGCTCCATTTTCTCCTGAAGACTATTAGACTTTAATTAATGATTACTTCGTCCTGGCATGGAAACCCCAAGTGTTAAACAAGCATAAAATAATCGAATAACCTCATAACTCTCAATGGTTGGCACATTCATACATTGATCAAGTATGCAGTCACGTGATGCGGATCGCGACTCCCAAAAAAGTTGTCGTTCGAATCCTTACTTTCCAACATCTAAACACCCAACTGTCACCATTTACAAACGATACCAACGAGGCCTTAGCTCTTTCGTACACCTGTTACGCCTGCTTCTACGCTCAATTGACTCGTTGGGACCCCTGGATCGCCGCCAGCTACTTTTGAACATCGTGATGCTGTTATGAGCTACCGCATACCATCGAGCCGGCTGGTTCGTCCAAGTTCGTACCAATCGCACCAAACGTCTCATTGTCTGTCGCTAACTATGCTACAGTCACGTCCCTTACTTCCATAACCATCCCGATCCGCCTACTTCCTCATCATGCCCGCCGCTATGCCACCAAAAACGAAAATATCCTCATGGAGCGATGGCTCCAGAACCGCGGAGAAATGCCCAATCAAAAAGATCTTCAGCAAGCAGCCAAGGAAAATCTGCAGCGGGGTCAACTACACCAAAACTCCATCTTCATTGACGCGGAGAGAGGCTATGCTGCTGATGAGGGAGACATAGTCGATGAAGAAATCAGGCCTATGAGAAACGAGTACAAGGCTTCCTCCCCCGTAGCCTTGAGCGCCGAGGACGCTGCGATTCAGGCTCTTACGAAAGACGGTGAACGCGATGTAGATCTCCTGAGACGGCGGCTGGATATGGATCCTGAGACTCGGTTTAAGGCTGAATATCGACGGACGGTCAAGATGATGAGACGGGGCTGGACGATTACTAGAGAGCAGCATATTAAGCGTAGTGAGCGTCAGGTTCGGATGAAGAGCCCGTGGCTTAAGACGTCGACGAAGAAGTTGGGGCTGATTGCGAGACAATTGCAGGGCAAGACGGTGGATGAGGCATTACTGCAGTTGCGCTTTAGCAAGAAACGTACTGCGGGCGAGGTTGCTAGACATTTGGAGCATACGCGAGATATGGCGGTTGTGAAATGGGGCATGGGCTTGGGACAGGTAGAAGGGACTGCTGGTGAACCCATGAACATTCGCGTTAACAATGGTACGAAGCTTGGGAGGAAGAAGCTTATTACTGATCGTACGGAGATCTTTGTGGAATCAGCCACGGTTGGCAGAGGGCCAATGCAAAAGGAGCCGGAGTTTCGAGCAAGAGGAAAGACTAATATCCTGAAGCATAGGTGGAGTTGTAAGTGTTTGCATTATGCGTTGACTTATCTTTGCTAATCCTTATCTTAGGTATAATATTCGTGCTGAAAGAAGAGATAAGTAGAATTCGACAACATGAGGACAAGATGCGGTTGGCGGCACAGAAGAAACCAAGGATTCCGTTACCAGACAAACCAATTCCTCAACAACGACAATACGTCTTATGGTAAGGTCATCTTCAGACATCACCAAATCTGTACACTATCATCATTGTATAAACTCTTTCATCGACTATACCAAATTCAATGTTATGTAGCACAATGCATACACATAGAATAATTCCACAGCCTTATACTCCTTCATCGTATATCATTCAGTCATCGCCGAGTAAAGTATAAGTACAGTAGCTAGGTACTTCTAATCTCTCATGGTAGCTTTGGGAGCCTCGAAAATCCTTCCTTTGGCGGTTGAAGCCAATTCCTCTCGTCGTACGTTTTCTTCCCCTCTATTATATGGAACGTATCTGCGACCACATTAGTTCTCACCTCAAACAATATCTTCCAACCGCAAACTTACAAATAAACCGACTCCTAGCACTCAAATTCTTCTCGCTCTTATGCAAAATATTCCCATGAATCAACACCAACGACCCAGCCTCAACCGGTCCCATCGTATACTCTACATCACCCACATCCTCCTCCCCTCCCTCCAGCCCAGCCGGAAAGCGTGATCCATCATTCTCCACCATCGCCGTCCCGCCCTCATCTACCCGCACAAACCGCGTGTTCACCGCCGCCTTCTTATGACTGCCCGCCGCAAAGCTCAAACACCCATTCTCTGCTGTGGCATCTTCAAGCGCATACCAGAAGCCGACTGCACTAGGTGGTTCCGTATACAAAAACGTACTGTCCTGATGTGGTGGCACGGCACCGCCGATTTCTGGCTGCTTGCATATCACCATGCTCTGTAGACAGCGAGCATCTTGATATCCTAGACTGCGTGCTATAGCTGCGTTGCGGGTGCTTAGGGTGGCGGTCTTGAATGGTGGTGATTTTTCATGCAGGTAGTGGCCTATTTTGTTGATGGCGCGCTCTTTGGGCTTGGCTAAAGTGCCGTTTGGAGTGAATGCATCTTCTTCGAAGAAAAAGCGGACTTTGTCGCCGGATGTTAGGAAGTAGTCGTCGCCTACATGGGCATCTTTGGAGGAGCCGGTGGTGAATTTTGTGAGCGGGTGGTTGGTTAGGTCGAAGTTGTTGAGGAGGTTGTGTGTTTCGGAGAGCAGGGATTTTACTGTGTCGGGGGAAAGTTCTTGGGGGATTATGAGATAGCCGTTTGTGTTGAAGAAGGTTAGTTGGTCGGAGGTTAGACCGGGTGGCGAGGGTGACATTATCCAGTGGGCTCCGAGTAAGCTGTAGTCTTCTATTTCTTCAGAAAATGGCCCTGGTTCTGGTGGTATAAAGATTCCTGGAGAATGGAAAGCTACATTCGGAAATTGTCTATCGTGTTTGTAGTTGAGTTGGTTGATTGAGTCAAGTGAAGCTATCGCTGGCCCCGCTGGCAGGGGCTGTAGCTGGCATTTCGCCTCCACGTCCCAATATGGTCCATTTTGATGTGAGAAGAACTGGAGTGGCTCGACACTGGGGATATCTTCAATTCGTATTTTGAACATTGAAGCTTTTGCCATGACTTTTGGCATCACGATGTCGTCGATCTGTCCAGTTGCGTTGTTTGAATGTCACACTATCAGCCTCGCTTAGCTTCCAATCGTGTACCATCAAATGATTCCACATATTCCTGGGGGTTTGGCAAACTTTTTCGCTCTGTTCGCTTCACTCGTGGATATCCCCAGACGGGCTCTTCCGCCTCTAGTCAGCCTCACTGGACATGATGTGCTCGTCTCCATCCCTGGAACGGCGGTTGCAGACTAGTACACATCACTGAATTGTATCAAGAGGATAGAGTTGCTCCTCATATTACGATTAAGACTAACTACAATGTTACACACCCTCTGGACATTGCTGGACAAAACGTCTAACGGAGAGGTCCCTGGAGTGATGTCGGTATGGTAGGAAAGGTACCATATACTCTCTTCATCGTCGTTTGGAGCAGACCAGCAACCGCCAGCTCCGTCGTGTAGCTAAACTAATTGTCCCAAATGATCTTTACTTGTCCTTTATCGAGGTTTACTCGTTTTCAACGTCATTGTCGAGCACAAGGATATCCATATAAACTTAAAATCTCGCTCTCTGCTCCCCACCATGACGGCTAAGCCCACCCTCTTGCATGCTGTATGAAGTTTTTGAGGACGGGTGCCACGATATATTCAGCGTGCTAGGGCTTCATTTGATTCTCTTACTCGATCGCGGACGCAATCGTGGGACCGTTTGTGGAGCTAGCACGAGGTTCTGCAAGCATTCAAATGTTGCTAGACATACGATAGCTTTATCAGATGGTGCGAAATCATGCATCAAGGCTCTCACTTCTACACGAAACCTCCAGTTTGAGCCCAGAAAGTCGAAAATATAAAGTCCAAAGCTAATTGCATTGTATTTTACAAATTGTAGCCTTCTATTTGAAAGATCAAATGAACTATCAGAGGTTATGCTGTGCACTTTACAGATCAGTGATCGATGATACAACTATAGCGCGCTTTTCTGGTAAGAACCTTGAAACAGTTTACAGCTATGGAAAAACTTTCGTCCACGCTTGTGGGGAAGTTCATGCTCGTGCTGCGTTCCCTGCTCGCTTCGTGCTCTCGATCTCTTTTCCAATACGCTGGAGAATTATGGACTTGGCGACCTAAGTTGCCGTGATAGAGACAACGCTTCCACGACACTTCGAAATGATGCACTCGAGTCTAGATGTGGTTACTACGTGTTGGCTGAGGGCCCCGCAGAACTTGATCTTCGATTTATGTCAACTTATTGCGTAAACAGTTTTTATAGCATCTGACCGATGTGTAGAACCTATAAGAGCTCTACAAGTCCCAGAAACAACCATCTTCTTACCAAGCCACGAGCTACATGAAGACTGTCACAAAAGAAGCCTCATAAAACCCACAGCAAAATCATATCATCATGCGTTACTCCCTTGTTCTCGCAACCCTCGCGGCCTCGGCCATTGCGACCCCATACATCAACGTAGAAGTCTCCGAGGCTGGTGAACTGCTCGACCATGAGCGTCACAACCAGCATGATCAGAACAACGATCATCACAACCGCAACCGCCATGACAGGAACCGCAGCCGGGACCGCAATGACATGGACCACCATCACCGTCGGGGCCGAAATGGCCGAAATGATCGCGATGATCGTGATGGTAATGATGACCAGGACAACAATGGCTGGTTCTCTAGCTTGTGGCGAAGCAAGAATAATAATAACAACAACCGGAATGATCGGGACAATAACGGCCGCAATGATCGGGATAACCGCCGGGGCCGAAATGGTCGCAATGACCGTGGGCGTCATGGCCGCAATGATAACCAGGTGGGTGGTGGCTTTTCTAGTGTTCGCGGATAGGGACAGATGTGCTAATGAGTGGAAGCAGGATGACTTTAGCCCTGCTAACTTGATTGATGATCTCTTTGGATCTGACTATGAGTGCATTATCCAAGCTCAGTCCAGCAAGGACGAGCGCAACAATGCTCGTGAGTGCTGCCGTGAAGTTGGCGGTGAGCTCTACGACACTCCCGGCCGAGTAAGTCACATTCATTCCATATTATAACCTCTTCTGACCATGATAGTGCGTCTTCCGAGATGTCTATGAGAACCCTCGTGAGGACTGGCGCGACTGCGCTATGGACCAACGTGGGGCCAGCTTTGCCGACTGCTACACCCGCGAGCAGCGCGAAGTTGACGATGAGCTAAGCGTAAGATCCTTCTCATACCCATCATCCTGTTTCATCTTGCTGATCCCACCACAGAGCCGTCGCCGCAACAACCAAGAGCACGAGCGAAGCCGCAACAGCCGGGACAACCGCTCTCGATCCCGCAACGGCGGCCGCCGCGACAGAGACCGCGACGACAATGACCGACGAGACCGCGACCGTGACGACGACCGTGACGACAACGACCGCCGCCAAAGCAACCGCAACCGATCCCGCAACGGCGATCGACGAGACCGAGACCGCGACGATGATCGCGACGACGACGACAATGATCGCCGCCAAAACAACCGATCCAACCGCCGCAACGGCCGAGACAACCGCGACAACCGCGACCGACGAGACCGTGATGATGAGCGAGACAATGATTACGATTCAGAGCGCTCTGGCCGAAACGATCGTGACAACCACCGCAATGGCCGAAATGGCCGTGATAACCGCGACAACCGCGACCGACGAGACCGTGATGACCGACGCAACCGTGATGACCGCCACCAACAAGTTTTGAGCATTGGCGACAACAATGGCCGCGATAACAATGGCCGGGACAACCACCGCAACCGCCGTGATCAGGAGCAATTGCAGTGCGTCGTCTTCCAGGACGGTCAGCAAGATGGCCAGCAGCAGAACCGCCAGGAAATTCTCCAGCAGTGCTGTGAGCAACAGCAAGTTGACGGTCGTCTGCAGCACGACAACAACGTCGTAAGTATTCCCAAAGTTCCTCCAGAAGATGTTGATGCTGACGAGATGACAGTGCCAAGTCCGTGATGGCCAACAGGCTGATGAGTTCTTGCAATGCACTGAGGAGCGAGGCGTTCAGCAAGAGCATGCAGACTGCTATCGTCAAGCTGACGAATAGATTGCAGAACTTTCTTGGTTCGCAAGACTCCCTGAGCTTTCAAGAGCTCTTTGGTCATTTGTTTGGCCCCCAAAAGTACTGGTTTCTGAGGTGGTTGCCCCTTTCTTCTTGTACATAGGATAGATGGCCCACAAAAGTAATTAACAGCCGATGAAAATCTCCTGATTCATGTCTCTTTATGATCTTGTGATGTTCGCTGAGAATAAGTGATCCAGAAATTGTTCGTTCAGCGAATATAGATCGGTACTTCGTCCAAGGGTGATGACGGTCCAGAGGGATGCTCTTCCGTCAGTTCCGGACTGTATATGTTGTCGTAGTGGACTGGGGTCTCTGGATATACGATTTGAATCGGCACCGCAAGGCGATATACACTGTCGCCCAGCGAGGACTTGATCTCTACACGGAGAGACATGCTGTATCTCCGGGCAACAAATGGCGTAAAGAATGAGGGTGATGGGAACGAGCTTTCGGCCACTGGAAGAAGCACAGTGATGTCTTTTACCCAAGTTCTTGGATCCTTTGGATTTTCCTGCTCCCATCCGTCCACTTGCAGATTGCGAATACGTTTTCCAGAAAACTTACACAGTGCTGCCAGAAACGGTGATTCCTGTGATGAAGAGATAGTAGGATGAGCTTTCATCTTCGCCACAGAAAGATACGTCGAAGCTTTCAGCATAGAAATAATCTTGATGTTCAATGGCATATCCTCCGGAGACAAAGAAGACTTCTTCTTCGTCCTCAACGTCAATCGCAAAGGAACCGCCGCCATCGCCAGTCCAGTCTTTGGCTGAATCTCAATAGGCTGTGGTTCCGACGCCGAAATACTCAAACTAGCCCCCCTAAAGCCAAATCGTCGCAGTCGTTTCTCCTTGGTACACGCATATTCTCCCTTGAAATGCTCCTGGTGGATTGGCGGTGGACTCGGATTCTCAGTGTCGAAAAGAGCTACAGTCGCGATAGTGCAGTCGACTAGCTCGTCTTTGTCGTCATAGGCAAATGCCTGCACCTCGTATCTGATCTGCGAAGTAGCGCTGCAACTGAATCCTCCCGTAGGTGCCCGACATCCGTAACCAGTAACGCTGAGTGTGGATGGCAACATTCCCATTGAGCTTGTAAAATCTTGCTGTGATTCCCACGGTTTGCGATATAGCGGGAAGTCAAAGGAGAATGCGGCCGATTTCACCTCTGCTTCGGTGAGGGAATCTGAAGATGGCCAGTCGTGAGCTTCGACGAGATTTAATATCTTTTTTGAAATCCGTTAGTTTTGCGCAAACTCAGAAGTTATGTCTGCACTAACCGTTTCAGCGGCAAGAAGTCTATGTGGCTCCAAGCTCGTAGAGCAGTTTGTATGATGTTGTAAAACATTCATCATAGTCCCTGAAAACGATTAGCATATTTTGTAAAGCTGGTAATAATAAGACCGAATCTTACCTTTGAGAACAATCTTGACCTTGTCGATATTCCGCGAGCTCCCATTATCAACCTTCAGGGAACCTTTGACACCCTGGCACCTCAAAAACACCGGACTCGCATTTTCCCTCATGCAGTAAGCATTCTCATACTCAAACTGCAACTTCAAATTCTTCTCCGGTGGTGTAAGGTCCTGCGTGCTAGAAGCATTCGAAGAATTGGGATACATGGTAAACTGCTCACTAAACTTTTCCAGAAAGCGGCCAAACACCTTCTTTATGCGACAAGATTTAGATTTCCGATGTGAGACAGGGGGAGCAGATGCTGGTGCATGAATTAGCTCGGAAGCTGCTGGTGGTGGAGCAGATACACCCACACCAGCAGAAGCATCATGGCTACTAGTAATCGTAGTACATGTAGTCTCAGACGACTCGTACTTTTGGCGGCACGATTCGTAGCTCTGCACAACCGTACCCATGATTTTTTTTTTATACGCTAAACGAATGATTGGGATTGGGCTGCAGATACTCGCGCATGAGTGGGATTTCCAGCCCCAAGGGACAGGAGTAGGAAAAGGAAAACCAATAATACGAAAGAGTTGTATGGCGACAAAACCTTCTAGACAAGCGTCATACAAGAAAAGTTGATGGAAAAGAAATGCCCCCACGCGACCGCTGTACACCGCAACAAGAAACTTGAGATACGAGTCACACACTGCTAAAAGTGTGGATGGGAGGGATATATTTAAAGCATTGAAGAGGATTGACCCTCAGCCTTGCATGCGAATACCCAGCTGAATTGCTGCCAACATCACCAGATTATGAGTCTTAGACTTGTCTTAATACGTATCGACCGAGATTGTTTTGCAAGCTTCAGCCAACTTCTCTCGCAGCAGAACCAAGCATCATGCCAGTATGTATGAACTGCCGGATGTAAAAAAGTCAATTGCTATGTGTTGGCAAAGCTCGCAAGATGAATATCCGCGACGAAAAAAGTGGAGGACGGAGCCGCATAGCAAGTATCCATGCTCCAGAAGCGTGCTCGATAGGGCTGGCACTGTATAATGGGTGGAGTTATGACCCCCAAGGCAATTGTGCTCGGTATAAGATGTGCAACTAGGATCAAATCCTGGTCTTTCGAGGTTGTTTTCCATTACTACCAACTATTCGATTCGAAACGGTTCAAATATCCGGCTGGCACTTGGGCTGAGAGTCTGAGACCCAAGAGCGTGCTCGCTTAAAGTCTGCAGTATTCATCCTGATGTTGGCCGAGGACAAGAAAGAAAAAGGCTAATCGATGTGGTGGGCTGAGTCTGAAATTCATACCAAGAGCTTCAAAAGAAATGTACGGTAAGGAGGTCAACGGTCTTTTGTGGGTCTAGACAAATAGTCGCGCTGCATCCCATGTGCAGCCGAAAACCGGAACGCTGGATATCCAATATCTGGGGAGCAGATGGATAAAAAGAATAAAAAGCAAGATATCGATTCTCACCATCCAGTAGGATTCAACACCGCGGCGGACCCTTTTGATTTAGTGGCCTGGACATTCTCGTCCTGCATAAACTAGCGCCGCGGATTGTCAGGAACAAATCCCAAGTGGGGCAGAGTGGGCAGCTTGGGATTGCTGTGATAAAACTTATTTAGTCCTGTATGCAACGCGTGGCAGCTTCTGTAAATAAACTGCCGAATCAGTTCTGGAGTCTGGATGAACATCGTGATCATTGGCGTCTGGAAACGATCAACATTAATAACTTCAGGTACACAGGCAGAATCCAACTCCTCAAATTTGGAAAATGACTTGGTGCCGCGGTAATTCGTACAAAGCCTACGCAGAAACAGAAAGATACAACGAAACAATGGCAAAGGCATCAGATACCCTAATAAAACGATCCAGTCCAGCGCCTTTCCGTTCAAAAGGACTTTTGCAAGCTTTAGACATCTAAGTGACCGATATAGTTACATCCCGTCTACTGGTTCTCGGGTCGGAGTCCACTATGTCAAGTTAGCAAATGAAGTATAGGCATGGTTTCATGGAGTCACATACCGCACGGCCTTGCCAGCACGCCAGATCTCAAGTTCACGGATCTCTTGCATCTCCTTCTCATACAACTCGCGATAATCGGAACGGCTGTTGTAATCTAATGAGCGCTGGGTTTCTGAGCCGTCTTCCACGCGATCATAGAGCTCGTTGAAAACTGGCTTGAGGGTGTCCTTGAACTTTTTGCTCCAGTCGATAGCGCCACGACGAGCAGTGGTAGAGCAAGCGGCATACATATAGTCCATGCCGTTGGCACCAATGAGTGGGTACAAGCTCTGGGTGGCTTCTTCAACAGTCTCGTTGAAAGCTTCACTTGGGCTATGACCACGTTCTCGGAGAACCTCATATTGAGCAAGGAACATGCCGTGAATACCACCCATCAAGCATCCACGCTCGCCGTAGAGATCAGAGAACACTTCCTTTTTGAAAGTAGTCTGGTAAAGGTAACCACTTCCAACACCGACACCGAGAGCTACGGCCTTTTCTAGAGCTTGTCCTGTTACATCTTGATAAACGGCAACGGAGGAGTTGATACCGCGGCCTTCCTTGAAAAGGGAACGCACGGTGCGACCAGAGCCCTTGGGAGCCACGAGAATGACATCGATATCCTCGGGGACATCGACCTTGGTGCGGTCTTTAAATACTGGGGAGAAACCGTGCGAAAAGTAGAGGGTCTGTACTACGGTTAGTACCAACAATTGAACAAGAGGGATTTGCTTACCTTTCCCTTGGTGAGAAGCGGCTTGATTGTTGGCCATGTCTCACTTTGAGCAGCATCACTGAGGAGGTTCATGATGATGGAACCCTTCTTGATGGCCTCTTCTACTTCAAAAAGGTTCTTTCCTGGGATCCATCCATCTTGTACAGCGTCTTTCCATGAAGCGCCATTCTTGCGAACACCGATGATCACGTTGAGACCGTTGTCACGGAGGTTTAGACCTTGACCATGGCCTTGAGATCCGTAGCCGATGAGAGCAAGAGTATCATCCTTGAAGTAATCCTGCCATCATTAGAATTCATTGCGAAACGTCGCACAACTTGTGACTCACGAGGAGCTTCTCTCTTGGCCAGTCGTCACGTTCTGGTACAAATTAGATAACATGCTCAATCACTAGAGCACAATAGACTTACCGTAGACAGTCTCCTTGGTACCAGCAAAGTCAATGGTCTTCATGCCACGAGTTTGCTGGACTGGTAGACCAACGGCACCACGAACAGCTGCGGGGGCAGCTCTGGCAGCCACCAACGGCGTCATACGGGCGCCATGAATGGTGGAGGACTTGGTCAATTGGCTCAATGCTGAGCGTATAGCTTGAGGAGCACGTCGAGCGGCCATGATGAAGAGTGGAGAGGAAAGTAAAGGGTATTGGGAGTGTTGTTGGAAAAAGTTTGTTATGAGCGGTCAGCAACTGAGAAAGCTTGGTGGAATTTTTTCACAACAGTCAGGCCAAAAAAAAGTGGTTGGCTGCACATGTGCTGTGGTTTCCCGGATCGCCGACATCGGTCCCGAGCTTGACTCATTGGATAAGATTAGATCACTTCCATCTTCTCCTTTTCCTTCTTTAGCTTTAAAGCTTTTCATACAATTTACAACCTTTGTAAACAACGCGGAATGCCCTACAAATTACGCCTCTAGTGCAGGTTATTTGAAGAGCTAGGATATGCGGAGATCAAGCTGCTATTCCGCGTTCACTGTCTCCCCGCAAAAGAGCCCTGTTACGAAGCTGCCAATGTCGATCTAGCGGTAGAATAGTACTCTAGAGTCTATGGTAGATGACCTTCACGTAGGACAAAGTACTTGAAAATAGCGGCAGATATCGCGCGAAATATACCGAAGCTCTGAGCTCACCAGTTCAATGCCACCAAAGCACTCTCAGAGCGAGCACGACAATCTTACATGGCCAAATAAGCTTCAAGATCCTAGTTTGCGATTGATACTCCTTGTCCTGACACAGCTTGGCCCATCCTATGAATAAAGCAAACGAATCTAGTGCAAGGCGAATTGCATAAATCATACATCCTGGAAGTTATAGGGTGACAAGAATGGTAAATGGAGCAAATGCTGAATAGCATGCCCTGCTGCGCTTCCGCAACCTGGGCAAGTTTAGAAACATCACGAGAAACCTCGAACTCTGATGAGTTGATGTATGTAGTCATATTCGCAATCTGAATTCTACTTTCCTTCATCATCATTGTTATCGTTGCAGCATACTCATATCATGGCGAAATCGAAGACAGCGAAATCGAACAAGACTTGGTTTGGGATGACCGGTGCGAGGCTCACTTTTTGGGTTACTGTAGTGAGTAATCTTCCCAACGGTCTCGTACGATGTCAGAAGAATCTAGATTCTAATGGATGGGTGCTTCAGGCTTGTGCTACAGATATGACGCTATTTGGGTATGATCAAGGCAAGTCTACACTTCTCCAAAAGAGTCATCCTTTTGCGTCATACATCAAGAGATCACCCAAGCATTTTGACTCATTTCTAACATCTTGTAGGAGTTTTTGGTACCAAACTATCTTCCAACTAAAGTGAACACAACTAATACGAAATATAGGTGGTGTTGTAGTGACCAAGGACTATCTCAACACATTTGGTTTACGGAACAACCCAAGTTTACTAGGTACCATCACAGCCATCTATGATATCGGCTGCTTCTTTGGTGCGATTCTGGCCTTCGTGGTGGGAGATCGGCTAGGACGAAAGAAGACGATATTACTCGGTATGTGTAACTCCTTAGCCTCGTGGTATAAACTGCAATACCTTACACAAGATATTGATCTTGTGATGTATCAGGTACAACCGTCATGTCTGTTGGCGCAATTCTCCAAATCGTATCATGGTCTGTACCTCAACTAATTGTTGGCCGGTGAGTATTGTGTTTCGAGTTTTGGACTTTGATATCTAACAAACACGGTATAGAATCGTGGCCGGAATCGGAAATGGTCTGAACACTGCCACTGCTCCAGTATGGCAAAGCGAAACTTCTAAGACCAGTTGGAGAGGAAAGCTAGTCGTCATTGAAATGGTGTTCAATATCTTTGGATTTTGTCTCAGTAACTGGGTAACCTTTGGCTTTTCATTCGTCGACAGTCCTGTCTCTTGGAGAGTTCCATTGGCATTCCAATTTCTGTTCATCTTTATCTTGTTCGCCACTGTACCATGGTTGCCTGAGTCGCCACGGCAAGTCTGCTCTCTGAGGGTAATAAACTTACACAACAATAGCTAACCATGTGTCTACTAGCTGGCTCGTATCCCATGGTCGTATCAGCGAGGCAGAAGAAATCCTCGCGGATCTAGAGGATACCGGAATCGACGACCCATACATCATCACTCAATCACGAGAGATCCAATGGGCTGCCAACTATGAGCGTGAACATGCCGTCAGGTGGAGAGATCTGCTCCGCGGACGTACAGGTGATGCTGCAGGAACTTCGACCTTACGCCGCATGATTCTAGGCATGGGGTACGTATTCTCTACCAAGTGCATACAAACAAATACAAGACTAAACTACCTCCAGAACCCAAGCAATGCAACAGCTGAGCGGTATAAACGTAACATCCTACTATCTCCCCACAGGTCCGTTCCCGTGCCCTTCTCACATCTCAGTAGCTAACTCATAACAGTTCTTATCGAATCCGTTGGCCAAACCGAAACCATGGCCCGATTACTAGCCGCCTGTAACTCCGTCTCCTATCTCCTCTTCTCGCTAATCGGCATACCCAACGTCGAGCGCTGGGGTCGTCGAAAAATGATGATGTACGCTGCATTAGGCCAGGGGATCTGCTATCTTATGATAACGATTCTGATTGGTCTCAACGAGACTGAAGGATTCGATTACCAAAAACAGGCAGCAGAAGCCTCAATTGCCTTCTTTTTTCTCTACTATGTCTTCTTTGGCATTGGATGGCAGGGCGTGCCTTGGTTGTATCCGACAGAGATCAATAGTTTATCCATGAGGACTAAAGGGGCGGCAGCTGGGACTGCTACGAATTGGATGTTCAATTTGTAAGTTCAACAATTCTCCTTTCACAAAACTTGATGCTGCTTATTCTAGTTCCAATGCTGACGGTAATGATCAGCATTGTCGTTGAAATCACACCAATCGGCATCGCAAGTCTGAAATGGCGATTTTACATCATTTGGACTTTAATGAACCTCGCTTTTGTTCCAATCGTCTACATTTTCTACCCCGAGGTAACCAACCTTCCTTCCCGTCAACTTGTTGAAAGCCTACTGAAATTTCCAGACTGCCGACCGTTCTCTAGAAGATGTCGATCGTTTCTTCTCCGAGAACCAGAACGTTTTGGTATTTCGCGATAAAGAGGCTATATCTGGGAGGAGACCGGCTCGATATCTAGAACGGGAAGTGGAAGAATATCGTCAACATTCAGCGAACAATTCACGTCGGAACAGCGTGGGGACAATACGGTATAGAAACCATCCCGCTACTTTGGAGTTGGAAAATACAAATGATGCGGAGGGTGGAAGAGCTGCATTGGGCTCCACTGATGGGGCGAATGGCAATAGAAAATAACACGAGGATGACCCAGCAATGGCCAAATTTGTATCACTACCTGCTCTACACGTCAGATCTTGTAGAGTAGAGTAGTCCCCAAGAATGAAGGCAAGTAGGTTAAAATTATTCTCCAAACAACATCGAGGTATCAATTACACCGCAACATATAGGGGTATTCCATCCAACACATAAAATCATAACTCGCGCAAAAAAACTAACGTATCGTCAACATCTCCAAACAAAACTCTTGAAACTCTCCAGGCTTCAGCCAATCCTCCACATCGTCTTCCACATAATTGTAGTATTTAGCACGATATTCCTCCTTGACGCGCCTCAAATGGACTTTGTCCCAATGATATCGCACCAGCCGTGATATCAATAGCTCATAACGATCCTTGCGATCTTCTCGCTCGCGTTCCTTTTCCCGCTGCTTTTCTTTCTCCTTCTCCTTTTCTCGCTCTCGCGTCTCCCGGTTTTCGGTGCTGAAGGGGTTGAGTTTGGTAATGCTAGATCGCGGCGTAGGATCCCTCGAATCTGCACCTGACGATTCTGCCGAGGAGCGACGGGATTTCGAGCGTGGTTTGAGATCGAGGAGGGCGTGATATAGCAGCATAGCGTCTCTGGCCGGTCGATTTATCACACCATTGAGGATATGTGCAATGACTTCGCCCTAAAACAACATTAGCCAAAGCACCTTAGGAACTGATTTGAAGAACTTACCACTAAATTCTCACTCCTCTGCAACGCAATCTTCGCAAAATTCCCACCCTCCCTCCGTTCAAACAACCGCAAACACTCCTTCAAATGCCTCTCACTCCGCTGCACACAAATCTGCAACATCGCCGACTCTCCACCCGACCGTCCTTTAAGCGCACGCACCCATGTATCCACATCCTTCTCCACATACTCTCTCGGAAAACTCTCCTTCTCGTCCTGCCGTCTCGCTTCCAGCGCCCACATAATCGCCGTACGAAACTTGTCCACCCTCAACTCCTTATCCATGCACTTGACCAAACTATCCCCATAACGTTTGTCGCGGAAATTTTCTTTGATCTTTTGGACTTCAGAGTTGGGTCGGCCCATTAGCGCTTCGATGAGAAGTTCGCGTTTGGCGACGGCGGATTGGTACCAGTAGTTTGCCCAGTAGCCTTCCGACTCCCAGCGGCCGAGGGCGGTGACGTAGGCGATTGTGCGGAGATTGCTGGGGACTTTGAGTTTGATGTGTTTGGCGATATTGATGCCGCGGCCTTGGTACTTTGCTACGTGTTTATAGGCTGTGTGTAACTCCATGATTTGGTCGTGGCTGAGGACGGGGAGGATGTCGGTGAGGACGCCAAAGTCGGGCTTGGCTTTGGTGAGTTCGGTGGCGATGTGGGAGGCGTCTTCTTCTGCTTGGTACATGCTGACCGTCTTCTTCTTCGGAGACTTGGAGCGGCGGCGCGAGAGGGATCGTTGGCGGGAGGAGGCGCGGCCGTTGGTTTTGCTGATGCTGAGGGTGCGGCTTTTGCCGAGACCGATGGAGACGCGCTCTTTGGAGGTGCGTGGGGAGGAGGGCTCGAGGGGTGAGAGATCGGAGTAGTCGTCGTAGTCATCGTGGGCGCGGATCATGGGGGACGGCATGCCAGGCATGGATTGCCAAGTCCCGCGGTAAGCTTCGAGGAGAGGACTGGCTGGAGGTAATACACCATGTACGTCTGGCCTGTCACCGCTTACAGATAGACGATCCATTCGGGTTCGCATACCGCCTCCTGGTGACACGCCTCGAACATCAGGCCGAAGTTGGGATGTCGATAATCGATGCGACTTGGATTTTGACTTTGGCGGAGATATATCTCTAGGGGCAATATCTTTGATTCTAGCCCCGTCTTCAAAGGCGCGTCCACCAGCTGATATAGGATATTCATCTGGGCCATCAATCGGATAGCCACCCGGCGTTGAAATGGGAAACCCGGCTGGCGTACTTATTGGATAACCTCCGGGTGTTGAAATTGGGTATGTGTCGGGATGTCCTATAGGTAGGGGAGGCGGTGGAGGAGGCATACCACCCTGAAATGGTGATCGCGAAGGCGGTGGCATGCTTGGAGGAGGAGGCATTCCACCGAAGAACCCTCCGTTACCACCAGGGTATGGCAATGTCGTGACATCTTTATCTTTCTTCTTTTTTGTCGGCTTTCCACCAGGCTCAATTGTCATTGTTGAGTATTGGGTATCAACCACGTCCTCAACCGTCGCAAATTGATCGCTCTTCTTCTGTTTCTTTTTCTTCTCATCCAAAACTCTAGGAATTGTAGCATAAGGTGTATGTGGTATCAAGGGCGGAGGTTGCCTGATTGGCTGTGATGTATATTTGATTTGCGACGGCGGCTTCGCATACTGGTAAGCTCCAGAGGGAGCATTATATCCGTTGACTACTGTCCGCGTAGGCTGTACGGTAGCCGAAGGGCCTGTTTGTGGATAAGGAGTAAAGGTTGGTACCATGGGCGCAGAATACTGAACGCCCTGGACACCTCCCGGTGGAGTATGATATTGGTTGTCTGGTTGCGCTTCCATGATGGGAGAATTCATGGATGAGGTAGCTGCCGAAGGTAATGCGCCAGTCATTAGGTAGTCATCTTCTGTTGTAGAAGAAATCAGTCAGCGTCCAGGAGATAGAAAATAAGATGTATAATGATTGAAGCTTGGGACGAATCGAACTCGAGAGGGCAATCAGATAGTACAAATGCACAACTGCAGGTATCCGATTCGAGAGCTGCGCGACATGCTGCTACAGGGCAAAGGAGCAGATGACTAGGCCATGCAGCACTTGAAGCGGCGTATGGGTGGGTACAGAGGCCACCATCAGGTAACAATGCTTTTGTTTGATGCTGTTTGTTTGATTTGGAGGGATAAACAACAGGGGCGCATCGAGTCTCGAGAATAACAATTGATTTGGTAGCACCATGGTTTTTCAACGTACGTGTATGTGAGTGTTCCTGTCAACATGTCAAGTTAGCATCTTGTCGCAACAAACGTTTCTAGTGTTTCTTGTTACCTGTTTGCGACTTGTAGATCTTGAACGTGATCGCGAGCGTGATGTTCCCAAGGAACCAGTTGGGAATAGCGACATTTAGGATTTCTAGAGAAAAAGAAAATGCGACAGATTTTCAGCTCACAGAAGGATGAAGGTTGTAGGACTCATCAAGGCGGAGGATTTGGCGGATCTGACAGTTCCCAGCTTTCAGGCTGTGCCACCAACAGTTGTCTGGGGGAATCCACTCTGAGTCTCTGATCCACACCACCAGCGTCAAAAGCGGCTAGCAATCTTCTGAAACATGGCTATTTTGGGGTTAGCCGCCGGTCAACACCATGTTTGATCAGGCCTCCATCCATTTCTCCCTTCGCTGCCTGGTTGGTCATGATGCTTTTCCTGTCATTCGAAGAGGGCCCGACTCCAATTCAAGCATCTTGTTTCGCGCACTTGTTTTCGCCCTTGCCGCCTGTTTGCTGACTTGACTCTCGACATCATAAGCCGATGCTCGCACACTCAAGCTCTCAATGAACTATCACGAAGTCCTCTTCTTCATACCAGCATGAGTCGTAGTCTTGTTTACCGTAACCCAGGTAGTGTTGGAGACGAACGGTGGTTGAATGCGGAAGAGATCAAGCATGTCCTGGCTCATACCCATGAAAGAACCCCTAATGAACAGGATAATCCCCGTTGAACGCATCTACTCGACGTCCCGACCCGAACTCTAGACATTGAAGCTCTATTTCCCCTCTAGTTCCCAACAACTTCAATCGAGTCAAATAGCAGGGAAAGTGTATCACTGGAATGGTAATAGACGGCATATATCTCATTAACAACATCCATCAAACACAAGCCTCAAACTCCAAAATCCCCTCATCAACCTCCTTCCCCCTCCCCTTCCAATCCCAACAAACCTCCATATCCTCATTACCCCCATCCTCTTTCGAACCAACCGGTAAATTCACCATCCCCTCCCGAAACACAATCACCCGAAATACATTCCTTCCACTACTCTCACCACCATCTCCTGTAGCTTCCACACCCATGGGCCCATAATACCTGACCTCAAAATCAGCAATAACCCCCTCCACCAAAACCTCCACACCAGCCTCCTTCCTCACCGCAACAACATTATACCTCCCACACGCCCGTCGATGAACATGCGTCGTCAATCTCTTCATCCATCTCTCCAATGATGCCGTAGGCCCCACATCGCTGCGAAATGACTGTAACACATCATCTGAATTCAACATCTGGCTAGGCAACCATGTAGCCGGAAACGATGCAGATAGCGACGTATCTCGCCCTAAATGTATATTTGATAGGTAGTTATCCGTCGTGTCTATGGACGTCGGCACATCCAGCGCGTTAAACAATGAAGGTGCGGGAAATGAGGATAGGCGATCGGAGTGCGTTGAGGATGTTGTGCTTTGTAGCGAGGTATTACTTCGACTGGACGTTGTGCTGCGCGCTAATGATTGTGCTCTCCCGTTCTTCGTCGGCGATACGGGGAAACGGGTTGATATTCGTGATGTTCTTGTTCCGCGGGATGAAGTTGATGATGGTCGTGGTGTTATACGTGTGCGCAGATGTTTTCGTTGCGAGATCAATTTTGTTGGGCGTGTGTTCATGCGGAGGGGGTTGGTGGTGTCGTGGTAGGGTGCCCATTGTTCGTTGCGTGGTGGTGGTGTTTCGAGGTCGTCGTGGTAGTCGTGTCTCTGGATGGCTTGGAGTTTTTGGCGGTGGCGTTTGCGGAGGTAGACGATTGTTTGGAGGAGGGTTAGGCCGGTTATGGAGATTATGGAGAGGATTAGAAGGAGGAGGAGTGTTAATGATCTGGATCGTCAATAGTTTGATCTTGTGGGATTCTTTCGTCGAAACTTACAACATGATGTATGAGATCCTAGAAGATCTATGGGTCATGACAGAGGCATTTCGTCGTTCGTTTCGGGCATAATGTTAAGCAATAATCAGCTGTAGACTCGGTATGATCCTGCTGCTTCACGACTATGCGAAGTAAGTTGGGTTTGTGTAGCGTGGTGAGGAATGCTGTTAATGGTTGCCCTGTTACACAGATATCCATAACGAGCACCGCAGCGATGAGCAGAGGGGATTGGATATGCAAAATCGATTTCATTGTGAAGCTGTTGCTACTGTTTGAATCACCATACCCCAAAGCTGTCAAGCAAAACTAGTAATAATTAGGAGTAAGAAATGAAACATTATTCAATAAAATGTCCACGGTGTTCCCTCGAACAAATAACCAACCGCTTCTCAAAACCTGTATGCGTATATGTGCTATGCTCGCAAGGAATCCGAAACTCGCTAATCGAAAATGCCGCAAGTCGGCAGGCCATGTAATCCCAAACTCTACAAACCCGAATCAATTTGATCAGGAATATTAGCGCTCGTCCATGTATCCCACGAGGCGCAAGTATCTGCCACAACACTGGGAAAGTCCAACTTCATAACGTCGTCAGGACGTTCCAAAATGTTAATGTAAAGTCCACCGCTGACATGCCACGCAATACTATAACGTGTTAGCTAAAAGAAGTCACATGGTGGGATAGTACTCACTGGCAATGGAATGGCCAGACTGAAGGATTGTCTTGCGTCCATTGGAGGACAATATACGCGGGTGTAGTGGCATCTTGCGCTGCACGAACAAGTTGAACATCTCGTCGTTGCGTATTATTAGGATTCGTTACTACACCGTCCCAAGTTCCGAAGCCCTCTGCAAGGACGTGGAAGTTATGGCCGTGAAGCTGGAACAGTCAGTGTGTGTCGTGACCACAGGAAGGTGAGAGAAGACTTACATGCATGGGATGCGATGAGAATTGGAAAGTGTTTTGCACGATCAATCGAACGGAGGAGTTTGATCCAAAATTATACACATTCCACTCCGCAGGGAAACTCAAGTTGCCTTGCTTGACATCTTCGAGTACAGGAGAATTGTAGTCTCCTCGGAACGATTCGCCGTTCATGAACCAGATGAAATTGGTGCCGTTGGACTGGAAGACAATGTCGATGTTTTGGACGGCTGGTGGAGCTGGGTCTGGAGTGATGGCGCATCGAGCTGTGGTTAGACTCAACGCATCGTTTCCACAGTCTTCAAGTTCTGCGGTTGTGAGACTAGATGTAGTATTTGGGACCATTGAAGTGTCGGCGTTTTCATAGTAGACGGCGGCAACTGCTTGGGGGGAGACACCGTCGGTGTTTGAACAGCCGGCTCCAATGGTGCCTAGATCTGAGCGCATCCAGTATGCTGAGCCTGCTGTTCCGTTTGCGAGAACCTGAATATGCTATTAGTAAGGAGGGCAGTCAATTAGGAACCCTACTTACAATAATATCAGACCGCTGTCCAACGCCTAGGGTAATGACACTAGTGTTGTACGGTGTGATAGGAACAAAATCGTTCGCTACGACGGTGAAACTATGCCCATCGATGGTAAACTTTTCGATTCCTTCACCGGAAGTGTTAATCACACGAAGGAGGTATTTCTTGCCAGACTGAAACTGAAACTTGCTGATTCCTGCATTTGGTACGCAAGCTGCGGTGGTATTCTCGCATGGATAGTTCATTTTACCATTGATCTGAAAAATTAATTTGACTCTTTACACCAGTCATGGGGTTTGAATGTCTTACCAAGTTGTTGTTTGAGACTGGAGCTCCGCCTTGCATTGTTTCATTCACGAGAGTAAAGTAATCAGAATGATACCAGTCGGTGACCATAACTGGACCGATGTCAACGTCGTAATCTCCAAGCTTTGGTCCATGGATAACGATGGGCCCAAGGGCACCTCCTGAGTACTGAGCACTGTAATGAGCTGCGAGATATTAGCGCAAGGCAAGTAAGTTTTCCGGGCTACACTTACAATGATACCATGAGCTGCCGTATTGCTCAGCTTTGAAAGTATAAACCATGGTGGCACCAGGGGCAATTGGACACTGACTAACAGATGGCACACCGTCGTACCAAGGTGTGCCTACTTGTAGTAGTCCATGCCAATGTAGTGAAGTTCCCTCGTCAGTGAGGTTATTGTGAACTGTCACTTGAATACTGAAAGTTGGAGTCAGTTTATTCCCATGTCGCAACAAGTCTTTCTGCAAGGACTTACGTATCTCCCCAATTAGCTTCGATCAATGGACCAGGAAAGCCTCCGTTGATAACAAGCCCATTCTTAACAACACCATCCGGTGCAATGTTTTGATAAGAGACAGTCAAGTCATAGGATACGGTAACTCCAGTATCTGGTGCTGTGCCGCAAACTTGGCCAGTACCGTTGTTGACGGCCAGTGTGGGATTGTTAATGAGGCCCCATTTAGAATTGCCGTTCGTGACGGACTGTGGTAGACCTGAAGGGAAGGATTTGGCACCACTTGGAGCCCATCCTGGCGCTTGATATTTGCCAGCACCTGGACCACCTGAAGGAAATGGCCGGGTGGACGGTTTAGGTGGAGGCTTTTGACCTGATGCGGTAGGCTTTCCTGGCCAGGTGAAAGGTAGCTTGGTGTAATCGTTTGGGTTAAAGGCCAGACCGTTGGGATTGTAAAACCCAGATGGTACTGCTTGTCCAGCAGTGAGAGTCTGGGATCCGGCAACAGATCCAGTTAGCAACGACCCTGAAAAGGGCTTTGGCTTTCCTGCTACTGTGAGAGCAGACGCCGCTGCAGTGCTTGTGGTCGCTGCAGTAGAGGTTGCTGCTGCAGAAGTCGTTGCTGCAGGTACCGCAGAGGCGTAAGGTAGAATCAGAGCAAGGATTATAGATCCTGCGATCACAGAGGGTATTCTGGCCATGATGGCTGGACCTGTAGAAGAGCGAGAGTGATTGAATAGACAATAAATAGTTAAGAATGAAATGAAAGAATGAAGAAGCGAGAAATGATTAGGATGTCAACCAGAATGGAATGATTCTTCTTGCAACGGCAGACATGATGATTGATTTATACCAAAGAGTATAGCCGCTGACAAGGCAGGGTCGATGTCTCAATTGACCCTACATTCCAGCCTCCGAAGCGTAATAAGACAGTGAATACGATGGATCCACGAGGTTTACCATGACTCTGGGAATCTCATGCATCCGACCACCAGACGACGTGAACAGTGACGAGTTGTGTACGAATGAGGCGGACAGCCACAGTCATGAGAATACCATCTTCGAAGATCATCCGAGAGCGGACATGGTGAGGTAAAACAGCAAGCCACGTCTAATTTTGTTGATTGATATCCCGGGGGTTCTACCAGGCTACCTGGATAGGACTCGCAGCCAGAAATTTGGTACTAATGTATCTTTTGAAGATCAAGGCTATACGCATCTATAGCGGTTAGTTCTCTTAGAGGTATTGAAACACTGAAAGCGCGATGTCACTAAATTTATAGAAGGTGCATTATAATGCCCATACAGACATCATGCTTCAGTGGATTGCTCGAAGTGATAGTAATATGCTACCAGGAACCAAAAGGCCTAGTTTCCTGGAAAGCCACTGTAGCATTGCTTGAACCAGGTATAGGAGCATTCTCCTTTCGACTGCGATTACATAGCAGTAAAGATGCGGCTAAAACTCAAGATTAGCAGTGGCGCTTGTTTAATAACTGACTGATCTACATTTCTCGAAATGTTTAACGCCTCGGGCTTATACATTGGCCGAAACTACGTGTACTCATTGGCAGCAAATCGCCTGTTGAAATGTTTTGAGACAAACACCAGTCATCTTGGCAGACCACGAGGAGTGAAATTGGCCAGAATCCAGGATTCCAGTCAAGGATTACAGGGAGCTGTTCTTTCCAACGTCCATGGCCTGGGGTGATGGGATCCAGAAACGGATTGAGGACAAGGTGAAGGCATGTTGTTCAAGGTTGATGGGTCGCGTGTTCCTAGAGGGTGGTCGTTCGCGTGCTATTGTGTGGCGTTATTCTTGTCATTTCATTCGCTAACGAGCTTAAGGGGCAGTTGTTGTTTGGCGAAATTTATCTCAGTGGACTCAGACTCTCTACGGGAAGAAGTCAAACGTTTGTCAAACGTTGACTAACCCTATTAGGTTAGTTAACTTTTAAAAACGTTTAACCCTCTAAACCTACTAATTATACTATACTAACCTAATTCTTCCTTAAGAGTCTAAGAGGGACTTATATATTATATACTATATCTATCTTAGCTTATTCTTAGTTTTATTTATATCTTTAATACGCAAGATCTCTCTTATTATATTTAATTTTATTATCTAATTAGTATTTATTACTTTTTAATTACCTATACTACTTACTACTTATTTTTTAATAGTCTTTTTAGCTATTAGTAATATAGTATATTATTATAAAGATTAACTTAACTACGCGCCTTATCTACTTACTTATATATTTTATTATAACTATCCTTATAATAATAAATTAGTTATCTTATTCTTTTAACTATACTCTTTCTTCTAGCTACTTTATATACCCTTTCTTATATAGTATCTACTAATATACTACCTAATAGTACTATATTATTTACTTTAGTACCTACCTCTACTATATTATTAGTTATAAATTCTAATCTACTTACTCTTAGTATTTATAATATATTTATAACTAATAAGATACTATATAAGTTTATTTAGTTTATATTAGTTAAAAACGTTTCTTTTTTATAGTTAATTTATATATTTATTAATTATACTATATATATTAGCAAAATTATTTATATAGAGAATTTACATCTTTATATAGTATAGCTTTAGTATATTATACTTATATATACTATAAAGATATTATCTACTTTATTAGCTAAGTATCCTAAGAAAGATTAACTTATTTCTTTTCTTATATTTAAATCTACTCTTAAGTAAGAGCTCTTCTTTCTTTTAAAAAGGTCTATTTAGTTTAGTAAATTCTCTATAGATATTATTATTAAGGATCTTACTTTCTCTTCTACTATAACTAATATAGAAATATATACTTCCTAGTAGATAGTATTCCTTCTTAGGTTAATATGTAATTAGTAATATAATTAGCTAGCTAAAGAAAATACTTTTTATAATGAGATAACTACTAAATAAGCTATCTATTATATAATAGTTATAGTTTACTACTTTTAATAGTAATAATAGTTAAATTTTCTTTCTAAAACTCTAAGTATATATCTTTATATAACTAGTATAAAGAGATAATTAATAGAATTATTAAATAGAATAGGTATTACGTATAGTTATATTATATCTCTAGATATATTAAATACTATCTTAAAAGAAGCTAAGGTATATTATTAAAACGTTCCCTTTATCTTATATTTATATATAGCTATTATAAATATTAATATTTAATTATTAGTTACTTTAAAAATATATAATTATTTGCTACTACTCTTTAAAACGTTTAAAACATTTAAAACGTTTAACATAATACTAACTCTTTAAATAGTATAAATATTTTAAGAGACTTAAACGTTTTAAATAATCTTAAATGTTTTAAATAAGTCGTTAAGAAATATTATATAAACTTTATTTCTTACTTTTAAGATATATTATATACTTTCCTTCTTAGTATTTATTTAGTATTAGCTAATTATATTTTATATCTAGTTATATATATTAATCTTTTTTTAAGCTTTCTTAAAAAGTATAGCTTAAGAAGATAGTAGTTAAGCTATAACTTTTAATAACTATAATATATAAAATACTAAGCGTGATAAGGTTAATAATAATATAACTAAATAGCTAAATTTTATAGTAGTAATTCTTATTAAGTATTCTTCTATTTCTTAAGAAGGCTTCCTTAAAACTAATTTTAATCCTATTATTCTATTAGATATTAAAACTATATTTAACTTACTTTTTATTTTAAGAATTAATATAGATACCTATAAATCTAAATAGTATAGTCTAGTTCTATAATTAGTATTTTTATATAAGTAGCTTTTAGAATAGTATCTAAACCTTTAAAAGAATATATTTAAGGATAATAAGAATAGAGTCTTTACTTAGTTTTTTATAGATATTATCCCTCTAACTACTATTAAATATTTCTAACTTAGTGCTATATATAATAATCTTAGTACTAAGGCTAGTACGTATTAGGTATTTTATTAGATATTTTATAACTAATTAGGATTAAAATTATATACTTCTCCTATACTTAATACTAGTAAGATATTTAACTATTATATTAATACTATATATATAAAAACTAATAAGGATAGACTACCTTTATACCTAATAGTACCTTAGAATATAAGTTATAAAGAGGAGAATAATTTTTAAACTTATTTATTTCTAGTTTATAGAGATTAGTTATTACTATTAAATAGTTATATTATAAAGACTAAGTAGGTTAAAGCCTATCTATTATTTAATTATAAAGATTTTATTCTACTATATCTTAAAAATTAGTATATAGAGTTTAACTATTAATAAGTATTAATATATATATATTTAAGTACTATAAGTAATATTTCTTATTTTAATAGAGTTTATATATTAGGTATAAATACTAGTTTCTAAGGACGTTTAATCTCTTTATAAGCTAACCTAAAGTTTAATAAAGTAGGGCTACTATTACTTTATAGGTTTAGGTTATATATAGAGTCTATCTTTCTATATATTCTTTCTAAAAATAAGTTTTATAAGAGTATTAATAATAACCTAGGGTTTTATACTAACTAAATTAAGATTAATAATATTATTAATTATCTAACTTTTAATAAGTATATTAGTATTCTTAAGTAAATATAAGATAAGACTTTATCTAAAGAAGCTTAAAATAGAGGTATATCTTTTATTAGTAACTATAAAGACCTTAACTTTTAAATGTAGTATTAATATCTCTAGGAAGTTTTGCTCTTTCTTTATTATAAATAAGTAATTAAAATAAGTAATATTAGTCTATTCTAGTTATTACTTTTATATATAACTATCTTCTTTACTAAGGTAGGCTAATATAAATATATATATTTTCTATTATACTAGTAATAGTTATTATTACTTAGAGTATATATGCTATAACTTTATAAAGCTATTCTATATTTTACTTTTATTAATTAGAAAGGTAATAAAAAGTTATTTAAGATGT